>JARJDZ010010540.1:0-16379 GCA_030264555.1 Aleochara sp. GC000083
ATCAGATTGTGTTAGTGATTATAACAATAACAACGAATTTTTATGACTTACATTAACTGTTGCTGAAGACGAAGATCCTATAATCTTGAAAATTGCAATTGGCATCTGACTTAGCTGTCACCAGTCTTAACTGCAAAAGAAGAAGCAACATTGCTTGCTAGTCATGCATTCACTCGAAAACCTTGCTGATATAACTTACATTGACTGTTTGGTAACAGCCGCTGGTTATTCAAGTCCTGTAACCCTGGACCAGGAGCCCTTACAGAGTACTAACAACCGGGGCCAGTTGAACCCTGGTTTTTTAACGAGGTTGTTACTCCTCGAACCCTCCTCCTTCCTTATCACTTGCATGATAAGGCCCCCGGCTTGGGACGGGTATAGCGGAGTTAAATCTTGCATGTATACATAAGAACTGCTTGCCGAGTATACAACGAAAATATTTCAAAAACAATGCGCGTGAATAAAATTAAAGGAGATGAGCTTGAGAAGGTGCCGTTTGTGCATTCTTATCGAATTTATAAATGGGGTATATCGAGGTATACGAAGTGATTTTAAATGGTTGAAAAGCACATTTACAAGGTGGGATGCGGTATAGTATTGTGACTGATATGACTTATATCGATAATCGATTTTTTTGGCCGACTAAATTCGTTGCGTCACCAGAGCGCGTAGTAGGGCAAACATACGCGACAGAAATATCATTTCGTATCCAGCTCGCGTTGAGCGCGCACGGCAGTTTTATAATAAATTTTACACAAAGTTTTCCCAATGAGTGTGTGTCGGCTTGAATTTTGTATTTTACTTCTCGCCATTCGCAATATTGTTCGCGGTTATTGAAGTGGGTGAACATAGTGACTTACATTGAAGCGATGGCGGATTATCCGGAAGATTTAAATCCATTTAAACGCCGCAGCGCCATACGTGAATCCTTCCGCTCATTGAAGAGTGCATTGTAAGTAGATAACCATTGCTCGAAGTAGTAATAATCCGCGCTGCCATGTGACTTGCCTGCAAATTGATTAGTGTATAATTGAACATGTCAAAACAATTAATAAATATGAGTCACAATGAAACGACATCTTGTTTAGTACGATTTGTGTTGTTTCAACATGAATCTGCCTGCCGCAATTGTATTGCTGGCACACAGGACACACACATAAGCTTAATACAATCGAACGACCTTTGCAATTCGATCGACGTTAATTACATCATAAACCAAAATGGAAACGTGCAGACGACAGACAATTTAGTTGCGAAAAACGAATCAGTTGTCGTCCAATCTGAGGTCGAATACATAATGATGTCATGCTTGACACATTGCACAGATTGTATTTCTAATTGTATTATGATTGTTTCAGTAGCGGTCCATTTCGACATAAGAAGAAGGAGAAAAAAGCAGGTTAGCATTATTGTTATAGGCTGTATGTTCATACCAGAAATATGAAGGTAAATGAGGCACAAGGCGCAACTCAAGTGCCTGCTTATCAGCCAATTAACGTTATGGTATAAATATACAGAGTGCTCACACCTTTGCAAGCCATCAAAAATACCCATGAAATTTGCTGGTTAAGCCAATAGGGTCAAGGCTAACAAGCTAAAAATATCAATGACTGTGTTTGATGAATTTTATATAGTGGAACTTTCTAGAAATTCATGCAGTATTTGCATACCCACAGTACATGCACAATACTTGATTTACTACATCATTGATGACTGACCTTGATGTTAAAATAGGATATAAACAAAACTTACTTGAATCACTCTGTTACTTCCAGTTTTGTAGACCTCTTCATTAATCCCATTAACCACTTTGTGTAAATTGCACCAGCTATTCTGGCAATTTCTTGATTGCAGCCCACAAAATCTAAAAATATATAATACATAAGCTACTTGAGATAAGATAACATAACTTATTTAATGATTACATGTTTCATACCTATTCTAACATTCAAGATGCTGTTGTCCCAAAAACTGAGGAAGTTGTGACTCTGAGGCATCAGGAATCACCAGAATCTTCAGTTGTCTATCCACGGTCTCGTTTTAAGGAGCGTGTTGCCAAAGCCCAAACGATAGCGACGACTCCAACATCCAACGCTGAGGCACCTAATCCATTCGAAGAGGCGAAACGGACATCATCTCCAAATGGTCCCACCATTGGTTTGATTAACAGGAATGAAGAATTGGAGGTTGAGCACAGAAAGGTGGAGAATGGAAGCGTCAAACCACCACGTCGTCACCGGAGGAAGAAACGCAGTGCTCCCTTACCACCTGGAGTAAGTAAAATTCACAAAAGTATTAATTATTTATGCCATAATTAACAATCTAATAGCCACTCACGAAAAAGGTGGTTAGTACAGAAAATGCCGGCCATAATTTGACATTTTACGGTCAATGTCAAAAGGTTACTTGAATGGATAAAGGTTAACGCCCACCTGAAGAATGCTCCATAAGGCGCTATGTATTCAGTGGGCGTTCAGCTTTACCTGAATGAAACCGCGCGAATTTTAAAATTAAAATTTAAGTAAATTAACATTGCATACATTTTTAGGCACTGGGAAATCATCTAAATGTGTCTGGCGAATACAATTCGCAATGGAGCATCAGTTCGTATGGATCGTACGACACAGAGTACTCCTCCACAGCGTACACACAATCCGAAACCGAATTAGAGACCGAGGAGCATCCGGAGCGTTTGCGAGACATCCAGGAGATTAGCAAGGAGATTCAACAATTGTGCAATGACAATGAGGCAGATGAGATCAGCGCAAATGCAACAACAATAACAGCGCAGGATGATTGTCCGAATGGTGCAAATCCGGTCGAATCGACGACGATAACGCCTCCGAATATTGTTGTTACAAGTAACAATGTTGATGCGATTAATAATAGCATAATGGAGCAGCCTTTAGACACATCAGTAACAACTGATGCAGCTGAAACTAGCGATGCAATTGCTGCTGAAGAAATTAAAATTGAAGACACCAACAATAACGAAATCAATGACACATCGTCGCAGAACGGACTGAATGCGGATGTTGAATCACATAACGGAAATGTAGTTGATATGGAACGCTGTGATACTAATGATAAGGCAATTATAAGTAAGGAGACGAAAGGCGTTGAGGAAAGTTATGATGACCGTGGGAACACAATTGAAAAAGATTCACGGGAAGAGATGCAAGAAGACAATGCGCAAATCGAGTACGTCCAGCGGAAATCACTATACATTGCTGGCTCCATGGATGACCTCGACATCGATTATAATGCGTCCACAAAGTTGTATATCACGGGAAGCGTGGATCAATTGGACGCTGATAATAATGGCGCAGCGCAAACAGAGAAAGTGCGAAAACACAAATTGAGCCGCGACGAGTTGCTTGGTTCGTCCGGGGATGTGATGAACACCGCTGGTGGCTAACGTTTTGACTTTAGACGCGAAATTCATATCAAAAGTAGAGCGCAATCAATCGATTTCTCGCACACATTTATTTAAATCATTATTTATTAACGCAATTTGTGCGTTCAATCTAAGACGCATAGAACTGACAAAGAAAACGCTTCTGACTGCGCTCCACGGTTGAGCATATAAAGACAAATAACTTTAGAATTAGTTATTAGCAGCATTCATTTGAATCAGTGGCTGTAGATGCCTTGCTCGCTTGTCATTTGTTTACTTAACGCGTTTAGAAATACTTGTGATAAAAATACATTTCATGCTGTGGCTTGACGCGCCAACAAATGCGAATTGTTACATGCGATTTTGAAGACTTGATTTGTATTAAATTATTAGGTAACTTACCAGCGCACGAAATTATTAATTTAACGTCAATTACCAAAGGAATGTGATTATTGCATTCTAACTAATGAATTCCGATATTATCCCTAAGGAGCAATACTAATACATATTTATAAAATCCGTTGTTAGAAAATTTACCAAGATGTTATGTAACACCAAAGAAAATACAAACAAATATTAGAGAATATAACATTTCCTTCAATCAGGATGCATTTCAAAGGGGCAACAATCATTTTTATCAAGATTTAATAGAAACATGGAACAGAAGTGTGGCTACTATCAGTACAAAATCCACCGAAACGCAAAAACGAAACAAACGAATGTGGACGGTAGATAACAACTATCATTAACCGAAAAAAAATGCGAAACCTGCAATTTGCAATAATGTACACACCACAAATGGGCTTATGGGGGGGTTGTCGAGAGGATGATGCGATGTGCGTCCCAGATGCATTGTAAAAAATAATGTGCAATGCGATTATTATGCATGTGAAATATAAAACTGTTCAAATATTCGGCTGGTAACAACAATTGAGCGCTCTCCCCGAATGCCATTTGAACGCGCAATGTGTAATCATCGAGTGTAAACAAACAAATGCAACAATTTTTGTGTTCGTTGTGTTGTTGAACCACATCGTAAATCAATAATGGTCGCTGCAGTGTTAAAATACATTCAACTCTCGTTTTACACAGCGATGGAAATAAAAAGTGCGATGAAAATCGGTTTTTAGAAGTTAAGATTCAACAATAAACTATTATTTCTTTCTGAAGGATTTTGTAAAACGAGAATTGAATGTACAAAAAGCATAATCAACCGGGACATAACGACTACAACGACGCACAACAAAATCCAGAAACAATTTTCGAGAATATGTCATGTCTCTCAAATAATAAATAATATCACAAATGTAATCATTACCTATGCTAGGTATTCTATAGTACACCTATAAATGGGCTTATAAAAATCTATCACCATTCTGGTTGCTTTTGTTGTCTTATTAGGCGTTGTCGCGTTCGAATTATGTCTGTTCACTTTTAATCTCATTTGGTTCGTGTGCATCTTGCGACGACTCATCTTTCGCCTCCATTTTAATATTAACAAGATGTTCGGATGATGTTGTCGTCGTTGTAGGTACGTCGTTGGTTTTAGGAGCGCTGTACGCGAGCGCATGTTCCGCGTGGAACGCCGCCTCCGAAACCGCAGTGCACTTAACGTACTTATCGTTAGGCGTCGCAAATGATTTAATATGAAAATGTACATACTTGTGGTTCTCGAGCTCGGTTTCGAAATAAAACTTCATCTTGCAATCGATGCACTCGTACGGACGATGATTCGGCCCGTGCCCGACGATATGGCCGCACAAGCCAGCGGCGGTGGTAAAAACGGCCGAACACACATAGCACCGATATTGACCCATGCCCATGAAGTTGTGCTCGATGAGGTGCACCTGGAGCTTCGTCGGCGACGGCAACACGTTGCGACACAGATGACATTCCAGGTTGGGTGGCTCATCGTTGGCGAGGTGCTCGCATGAATGAGTTTGGACCTCCTCTTCAGCGGAGAATGTTTGCCGACACTTAAGGCAGGCAAACGGTGCATTCGAATTTGTTGTTGTTGGGGGAGTTGCAAGTGTCTTAATGCGATTACTAAATGGATTGCGGCCATTTGCATTCGCGCAATCCTTGCACACATTGATCCCTAGTCGAATATGCTGATCGACTGGCTTGGACGCCATCGCAACATCGAAGAGCTTGTTGCACCCAGCGCAAATAAACTCTTTCGGCGCTGCTAAATGACGCAAATGGAATTTCGCATGGAGTTTGATCTCCACGTCCGTTTGGAGCGTTTGACAGCAGATTATGCAGTTTGCTGGCAATGCAATGTGCGAATTGTTCGCCTTGGCGGCAGCATTGGCCGAATTATTGTGACTGCTGTGCTGCAGCTGGTGGCTGTAGAAGGAGTGCTCGTCGGCGAGCAGCGCTTTGCACTGGGTGCAACTGCTGCCGGCGACGATCTTGCAATGGGTGAGCTTGTGCTCGGCGAGCGTCGCGCTGGACGCGAAAATCTCGTCGCAGATGTTGCATTTATGCTTACCCTTCCCACACGCCACCTGGTGCGTCTTCATGTGGTGCTCCAGGTCCGCACGCGACTTACAATGTTCGTTGCAGTAAGCGCACTGCAAGCTGACGGCGCTAAGCTTCGACGTCTTCGCGTGGTGGAGCTTCTTGTGCGCGGCGAGTTCAGCCTCGTTAGAGATGTCCGCGCGATTACAGAGCTCGCACATGAAACCGCCGCTTGCATTTACGTTTGCATTGGGTGTCTTCAGGTCGCAATGTTTCTCTTTATAATTGGATGCTGATAGTTGACGCTGAGTGCTCGAGGTTGCATCCAACAAATAACTTTCACCCTAAAAGCAATGGAATAAGTCTACGGGCATTTTTGGACATCTTCTGAGGTTGTACTTCTCGTAGCGGCGCCTCGTTGTGCTCCTTGAGGATGTGCACGTACTGGAGGTACTCGTCCTTGAAGATCTTCTGGCAGAACGGGCACTGGAAGATCGGGAAGTCGTTGGGGGCATTGCGCTGGTCGGGCACGTCTGCGGGGAAGCGCCCGAGGTGATAACTCGCCGAGGATGGGGCGTTACCGCCTCCCGTGTTGCTGCCGCCTCCGCCGAGCGGTGCTTGCAGGCTATGTTTCATATTCACATGCAATTCGGCTGTCAGGCGGTCGTGGAATACTTGCTCGCTGCCAGCGCATAAATTACACCGATAGTGCTTGCATTCCGGGCTGTGCTTATTACTGAAGTGCATCTGGAACAGACGAGCGTCAATTTTTGCAAGTGCTTCGCGAGCTTCTTGTTGGAAACTTCATGTTTTGCATTCATTTCATCAATCATATCATACGCAACTAACATTTCATAAATAAAATGTTGATTTATATGGACGAAAATAAATTCATTGGAAATTTGAACACGATTATATGAATATTGAAAATTAATTACCTGTAGGGCTAATTCGCTGTCAAAAAGGTCGCTGCAAATGCTGCATTTATAAACAATTTGTGCATGACTCTCTTGTAGATGCTTCTGTAATGGCTCCAGCTTCTCAAATGGCTTCTTGCATGAGGGGCAGCAATAGGCGCTCACATTGGCGATTGCGTGGCTGAAAATATGCCGCCCCAATTCGAGCGCATTGCGTGCAGGTTCTCCGCATAAAGGACAGCATCCAATAAAGCTATTCAGTGGAATCGCAGGCGTAGCATTCATCGCTACATGCGTTTCCATGTGCAGCAGGAACATTTTGAAGTTGGGCATTTGTGCATAGCAATAGGAACAAATGCACGGCTTGTCGTTGCTTTCGTACGGACTTCCTGCAGTACTTGGAGGTGTATTCGTCGCCTCCAGACGACGCTTTTCACTACGGCCATATTCGACCACCGAGGAGTCTGCTCGGCGTTTCCGACTTAAGTCCGTTGGTTTGTGCTGCTCCTTGTACTCATATTTGTAAAGACTGGACGCTGAACGAACCCGCGTCCAATGAACGCTATCGATGTGTTCCTGTAGGAGCAGCGAAGAATCGAAACGCATCGTGCAACGATCACATGCATACGTTGGCGATGCGTTCGAACGCGTCTGCTTCGGCGATAAATCCTCCACGCCTGTCGTCGCATTCGTCGCGGCTGGAACAACTCCAGCAGCACTTGTGGGCGAATGCAAGGACGCCGCGTAGTTCATGTTGAAAATGGCGCGATGTTCGGTATGAATATGCTGGTACATGTGGTTCATGGTGAGGAAATCCTTGCCGCAGTACATGCACGCAATCTTCGGCAGTTCGAGAGGCGACTTCAGCATGAAGCTGCTGGCGTCTGGGTCTGTCGAAGGTGCTACCGAAGTGGGTATCGGTGAGACAGTCTTATGATTGACGAGGAGGTGGTTCTGCAATTACATATGATTACCGGGGAATCCCATACGGGTTGATGAAGGCGCGTACCTGAAGATGTTCAGCCTTCTCGAACATTTCAGCGCAATGGACGCACCGGAAATGACCGGGACTTGGGGTGCTCGCAACGCTACTCCTGCTCGACGTGCTGCCGCCTCCGGCACTGGTGCGTCGCGCTTCCTGCTTGGAGTGGTGCTGCTGGTGGGACGCGAGCGCTGCGGCCGTATTGTAGCCGCGATTGCACAGCTCGCACTGGTGCGGCTTCTTGTTGTCGTGCGTCTTCATGTGGATTTTCAGATGGTCGCTGAAACAGCAACAACAAATCAGTGCACAATATGACGGGGCATTCGAATTAATCGAATCGCTTCGTCAACGCTCAAACGATGCAGTATTTAGCATTTTAATTGCGTGCCTCGCTAACGAAGACATTACGAGCGCGCTAAGGACTCGAGGAGGATGCTTAAGGAAAAACCCAGGTTGCTAATTAGCGGTCGAGGAATGGTTAATTAATTTCTCTATCGGCGTGGTCGGGATTATGTCATTCAATGGGAAAATGAGTTAGATGCGAGTCTTGCGGGCTGAAGTTAAGTGAGAGCAGCGTTTTTACCTGCGCGCGAATGCTGAATCACAATGCAAACACTTGTACTTTTTATCACCGGTGTGCAGCTTCGTGTGGCGGTCCCTCGATCGCTTATGTTTGAACAATCTGCGGCAGTATGGACAACTGAATTGCAATTGCTCTGTATGCGTCTGCAAAAAAACAAAGATGCGTTATTAACCAAGCGTTTTCCCATGATAACAAACTAAAAAATGTAAATTTAAACTATTTTTTAAGTTAAATCTTATAAAGTATGACCTTTTAAGACCATTGATTTAATACCTAATATTACTTTGAAAACTATCACTTATTAAAAGCCCTTAATTGATGCTTTTGCGAAATTTCCCCGGTAAATCCTATACACCATGAATGTCCATCGACTCCCTCGGGATCTCCTCTACGTGAAATGTCGTCGAAGTGACCAAACCAGATGACCTCCAGCGAGTCATAATCGGCCTGCTGCCCGGCTTGCGACCGTATACAATATTAAACAAATTCGCCCAACCCTTATCTCAAAATATCGGCGGCGTCGCTGATGTATGACTTCCCCAGGTACAGCAATCGGATGCCGGATGGTCCGGGGGTGGATGGGGGACGGCCACATAATGCATATGTCCGCATACATATCGAAACAGCATGAATATTCCAAGCGGACCCGTGTGCCTTCACCACCACCACCGCCGCCTCCGTCGTTACCTCCGACGACGACCCGCGGCGCTCCTCGAATTCAATTATTTACGCCGAATCGACCCGAGGACAAAACTGAAAGTTTCAATTAACAAACTTCCCTCATCGTGCCCGCCGCCTGTTGGCACCAACAACAGCGCGCTTCTAAATAAGAAATGCCACCATCTCCTCCAGAGCTCCGGTGGTTCCGCGCCTCCAGCTCGCTCGCATCATCCGACACATCCCAGTGGCATTTATTATGGAGACCACGAAGTTGTCATAACATTGAAACATTTACGGCGTGTAAAATGCCATCAGTGATCTTCATTGGGCATCGGGAAAAACGAAGACGTTTGAGGAAACGTGTCAGCGACGCGGCGGACGAAGCTGCAGGCAGCGCGCGCCATTATCATATATTAAGATTGCATCTGGGGCATGCTCGACGACGGTGATGGTGACGGTGGCGGCGATTTGGTGTGTGATCTTCAGCAGCGTGTGCGTGAAGATGTTGAGCATACACATCGATGTCAACACCTGTTTGAGCCGCCCTCGATCACGCGTTTACAAGCGCTGATCTTATCGCTGACGGTGACTTCAAAGAGCGCTCTCCGAACAAACACTCAAATTATCTGATTTGTCGACGTAACATATTAATACGCCGCATCTCAAAAATCACCTGTACGTGTTTGCTGAGCAGCGAGGACCTGGTGAACGCCCGCTTGCAGATGTTGCACTCGTAGGGGGTGGTGGCGGTGGCGCCCAGCGTGAACGGCTCCTCGGAGTCGGCGACATCGCTCAAGGAACTCGGGCAGGAGCTCGCTGGGGACGCTTGATCCGAGCTGCTCGAATGGGAGCTGCCTCCTTGACCTGGAGGAAACAGAAATCTATTTGAATATTTGTTCACATTGCACGAGCTCATCGTGAGTAACCAGCTTTCCGAGAGGGGAAGAAGGTTGGCAAACCTTTTATTGGCTTTTCCTGGCGCACCAGATTTCAGGGAGGATAATGTAGACAAATGGTTTCACATTTCGTTAAGGTTGTTATTTTTCGCCGCCTCCAGGCGGCAGCGCACATGGAAATTCGGTGGATAATCGAGTGAAATATGACTTGATGAGATGCCAGCACGCACATTCAAATTGAGATGGATAGTTGCGAATGAGTGAGGGGCACCCGATGAATTCGTATTCTTCGCCGCCGCCTCCTTCACCGCCCTTGTCGTCGCCATCACCGTCGGCGGCCCTACGCTAATGCAAGTCATGATTCACAATTTGACATTTGCATTACTCGACTGCCACATATGGAAGTCGTTGGTGCGAGTATGGCGCGTAAATTGGGTGCTTGTCAATGCGGAATGAAGTGTGATTAGTGTAAATTGAAGTAAATGCGCCTGGCTTGGATGGGAGCGCGCCGCCAAGGAGTCCAGAAATGAGGAAATTATACAATTGCGGATGTCATACAACCTCGAAAAAGTTGTACAACTTATTCCAACTATTTACCATGATGAAACTTACAATTAGAATACAAAAATTGACACCTAAAAAAGTAATTACAAAATATTTGATTTGATCCTCCAAGAAATCCACTCAAAATACACAACCAACGAAAATTTTGCAAAATTACAACAAATTCCTTAAGATCCGGTTGTTATCACAATGGATTTTTAGCGCCTACCTGACTTAACAGTTGAATCACTCGTAGAACTCGGCACCTCGACTTCCTTGGTCGACTGCAACTTTTCGATGAGCATCTCCAAGCGATTGCCCTTACTACCCTTGAACAGCATATTCACCAGGAGGTGGTGCACGGCGGAAGCGGAACTCGGAAGCGAAGCGCGCGCCACTAAAGCTATCGTCCGGCGGACACTTAAGTCACAAGAGCGCGGCACAGGTGAGCCGCGTACGCATGGGCGCACGTTGTTGTTGTTGCATGTGTACTGAGCGCGGGTTCGTACTTTGGACGCCTTGGAACCGTGTTGGTGTGGTGCGGCTGCAATCAGCGCTCGCAATCACTCGAGGTGAACGCGCAACGTGCATCTCCCACTTTCTTCGCCGTAATCGTCGTCGACGAAGACGTCGTCTGCAGCAGCTCGGCGTGTGGGGTCTCCCTCTGGAGGGCTTCGATGATGACGCGACACGACACCCCAAGCAGAACACCCCGTTCGCTCCCTATGGGGTACACTCTCGATTCACGGCGATCTCGGCAGAGATTTCGGTGCATATGCGTGCAGATAAATCACGGCCGCACGAATTTGCTGCGTGGAGACAAACGTTGCGGAGAAAGAAGGCGGTTCGTCACACACACGCAATTGGTCGAAGAAACAAAACGGTCGTAGCCATTTAAACGAGAGGAGTAAGGTGTATGTTGATAATAGCAACAAATTCTCGTATGGGAGATGGTAAAGAAGATGTCTTATGAATGTCAACAAATGTTCTTCAATTAATTCTGACATAGTAGAAGATTTTCGGTATTTATTTTTTGATTTTCAATTGAAAAAGTAAAATAATCAGAAGAAATAATTTTTTCATAGGAAAAATTTTCAACTTTGAGATTTTTATAGTCACTAATGGTAGAAAAAAAAACGTAAAAAGGAAACAACAAATTCAAGAAGTTCAAACAAAATAAAACGTTCAAGAAAATAAATTCCTAACAAGAAAATCTTTGCAAAACAAAGGAAATCTCCTCAATTATTCCCTAAATTGTAGCCTCAAAACAAACAAATAGGAAACCATATTGTTGTTGCTCCCCTAACCATTTGATCCCGATCGTTTACCCTTTGCTTCGTTAATTTCTTACGTGCCCAACCTCACTATATTACCTCAAAAAGCACATTTCCGCATCCCAATCCCCTCCCGTCTCTTCAGCACATCCCTAAACATCCGGTCCAAGAACCGGGAGCAATTTTCCATTCGCTAGAAACTCCCCATCATCGACCATTACCAACCCTTACATTTCTTCAGCAACTTTTCATTTTCATGGACCATTACGATATAGAATCAAATACTTGGTTAACAAATCAAATAAGTTTTTATCATATTGCAAAAAAGTCGCACTTGTTAGGTTTGAAAACTATTCGATTTGGTAAACGGTTTTTGTCACCATTGCGTTGCTGCTGCTGGTGCTTCTTCGTCGTCTTCGGCGTGCGCCCGTTTTAGTTCGCGGTTGTTCCAAGCCATCCAACCAACAACAACAACCAACAACGCGCGCGCGCGCTCGTTTAGCATTAGATGTGATCGCGGAATCTCGTTTCTTCCCACGCTCTATATACGGACAAGACGTAATGTCTTGTACGTTCGCCGTTCGTTCGGCTACTTGTTTTCAGCGCGCGCATTTTGCGCCTTTACGTTTAGCGAGCGCGATGGTTAATGATGAAGCATCGAGGAAGCATTGAAGCTGCCAACGAGAAATTGCATTAGTTTAAATGCCAATTTAATTTACGTCCAAAAAAATCACAATGATGAAACACCCTGTAGTCACTAATGGGGAATATTAATCATTTCGTAAAAATATGCGATCGGTGATCATTTATAATCGTGGACTTTCACGTCGTGAAAAAAGACCGATAAAAAATGGGAAAAGTTGCAGCGATTGGTGAGGATCGATTCAATCGATCGATAAATCGATTGATGAATGATGAGTGATATGAATGCGCGTGGAATTCTAATTAGTTATTTCATTTGATTCCTGTATTTTATTTGCCTTCATTGATTTCTCTACTTGGATTTTTCTTTAACCCTTTGTTTTAGTTTTTCATTCTTCGGCTCTCTTGGAGGTCCCATGTGAACCCTTCAACAACCCTTTCATGTCAAGAAATTCTCCACGAATGTCAATCAATTTTTGGGCGACATTTTTGCCAGAAATTAAACACCAAACCAGCAGCAACATAACGAATACTACTTGACAACTAGTGGACTAACTTTTGAGAGGTATCGTAGTCGCAAGTGCGAGTGTCGCGAACTAATAATTAGTAATCATTCCAGTCACGTCGTCATCTTGCTACCACACAATCAACGCGGCATCATCTCTCGACTTGCTTTTTGGTCGGGGATGGATAACTTGGAAGTTGCTCGTAGACTTCATGGCTCTCGCCTTGCGCATATAGATTCCGGAGAGTCTTCCGCGACTTCTTCAGCGTCGACGACGTCGTGTGACGTTTGCACCGACAACGGAAAGAAAGCAGATTTTCACATGGACACCAACAACCATGTTCATACAGTAATTCCTAGATAATTGAGGAATTGCTGGCGAAATGAAATGCAAAAAGTGAAGCTCCGTGGGAAATTATGCCTGGTTTTTGTTGAAGATTCAAATTAATTGGGGTTTACTGTATAAATGGTTGGTCGATTTACTTGTATTAAAGACTAAACGGCATGTTGGGTTACTGTTCGGACGAACCATCGTATAATTCCAGTTCTCATGTTCTCGATTAATTATGTCTTGTGATCCAAAGTGTTTGCAACTATTTTTGCAAATACCAAAATGTAACAATTAACTTTACCTCAATGTAAAAAAACCAAATGATATTTTTTGATAATAATTGGAATTATTAAATTCTCTTCCTCAATGTAATCACTTTGAAATTGATATCAGTCCCATGCCCATGAAGCACAACAACCTGTTATCCATAACCGTGCTGTAACCAACAAGCACTTCATCGACCATAAAGACTTCTTTGCTCATCTTTTTTTGCACGCACTTATTTCTTCCATAATCGAAGTTTGCTCTAACAAGACGAAGGTCTAATTGACTTCACACTGAATAATTGACAATTTCTCATGGCAGCGAGCAAAAACGGGACAGTTGCCAAATAGGAGAAACAGTTCGTTCGAAGCCCGAATGTTTTTTTTGTTTGGACAGTCTGTTGTTGCTGTGGGCTGTTTGTTCGAGAAACGCAAAGTGTGGCACGCGGCGCCGATATTTGATGATACGACAAATTGAACATCATGGGTGATTAAACACACGAGATGCAGAACCGCGAAGCGACCGGTGTCGATGCGGATGGTGACGAAGATGATGATGATGATGGAACCGGAGGTGGATGAGACAATACTGGACGTCGATGAAGATTGAATCGAGCAGGTGGATGGCGGTTATGCATGAAAAAACAAACGCGTGAAGCGCGAAGAACAAATGGCGACGAGTGCCGCACGATTGATGCTCGATTAGTCATTTTAAATATGTTGTTTGCGGTGCTTTTTTTCGATCATACAGAACTAGAAATTTCCCAAGATTTTCAATACCGAATTAGTTGCTAAATTTTCAAAGATGATGAATTCTGGAATTCCCCGAAAAGTATAAATTAAAGACCAAATAATTCTGTTGGTAACCTCATCTGATTAAGACTAATACCAGGTAATTTCACTTGAAAATTGAAGTAAAAAATAAAACACTTTATCGTCTTGTTTTACGTTTGTCAGACGTTTGTTTGATGGCATATGTCTTCGCGTTGATATTGTGGTCACGCGTACGTGATTTCATCGCATCGTTCACTCCTTCAACATCTGCCGAAAATTGCCGTCGGTAGCAGATAAAAGCTCAAAGAAAATATACTTGCAACAAAACGTAATGAAATTAACACATTATACAGTGCAACTCGCATTGTTGCAATTAGAAATCACTAACGGCGTTTCGAGGTTAATCCACATACTCAAGAACTTCAAGAAATTTACATCAAATATAATAAATTAATTCAATCTTCGTACCTTATACGAGCGTAAACGTTAACAACTTCCGGTTGCAATGTTATCACCAATAAATATTAATCTATGCAAATTTATGGTGAAAATATCATGGGAAAACCACTTCGGACGCTTCCGACTCATCGATTCGCCGATTTATTGATTATTTATCAAAGATGGAGATGATTGCGTTTCGTTTATTAGATCTAATGAACATATAATCGTTGATTAAACGAATACTCAATTTTATGTGACATTAATTAGATCGGTACTAATTGGAGATTTGTTGTCGTGGAAGTTGATTAAATGTGGCGAGAAATGTGTGATTAAAAATTGGGAAATAAAAGTGGGAAAATCAACGAAACAAGTGGATTAAATGTGGAAAAAATGGGGAAATGGGGAAGGTTCGTTGGTGGGTGTCGCAGATGCAACAGGTTCAAGTGGTTGCTGCTTCAGGCATTTCCGGAATCGTTTACTAGATTGCGATACAGTAACTCATGTAAAGGATTATGTGTCGATAAATTAAAAGAAATCGGGGATTATTTTATAGATTTCAGGAGAATTTTCCCACATTTTCATGTATATTTGGGGGTAGTTTCATTTAATGAAGATGTACGATTTGCACCATTAACGTTTGACTGCAGGGATTCACAACACTCCCATAATTATTACGCACGACAATGCAATGGAGCATTCAGGGGATGAATAAATGACTGGGTGACATCATCACCGGAAGTTGTTAAGGGGCTGGTGTATTGTCATACAAGTTGTGGGTGTAAGATGACACGTGTTGGAAATGTTAATAGAGAAATTCCCAAATTGAAAATTATCGTATCATCGATTGATTTTAGTTTACATTTTTGATTTGGAAATGTAATTGATAAAAGTTTTTATGGGAAAAATATTCGTGATTTTTCTAAAGTTGAGAACTTTTTGTTTTGTCAAGAAAGTTCATTCGCGATTCTGAAACTTTCACCTGACATTCGCCGCCCTTTTCCCTTTTCTGCGGTAAGTGCAAAGATAATAATCTGACGACAAATGCTTTATAATATTTTATGCCTCCCAGTTGAGTTGGCTGGATGCCCCGAGCGAAAACCATCTCCCAACTTCCACCAACCAACACCGCAACTTCAGCATAGTTGTAATCTAATCTTACTTAAGTTACTAATTACAATCCGAAGCGCAACGAGACGAAAGTGGCTGCATTGCTTCCAGCGTTCGCTCAAAAACTTGTAACTTTTCTCTGATAACACCTCAATCAACCAAAAAATCAGACTGAGTTTGAAATCCTACTGAATGAGGATTTGCAATGCATCAATTGGGACGACGACGCAGTGAGAAACGCATGCATATTGTCTTGAGTGGTGGCGGCGACCGTGGGGGCCGTCTTCGACGACGTGGTGCGCTATCTTTTATAATTTGTTTGATCGCCAAGCCGCCACCAGAGAAGATTGTGCTGCCGCCGACGACGCCGACCGACCGATGGCAAACGTACGCTTCTTCTTTGCCGTCTGCATCATCTATAACTATAGATGTTTGTGTGTGGGGGGTGGGTGGTGCGACGGAGGCGGCGAGGGTGTCAGGCGCGGGCCTCCTTGGGGAATCCCCAAGCAATCTCGGTCGTTTCCTCCCCAAGCGCAAAGACTCAATTAAACTTTAAGATGATATGCAAGTGTCCCGCCATCCTCACCGCCGCCGCCTCCTC
>JARJDZ010010541.1:0-11636 GCA_030264555.1 Aleochara sp. GC000083
GAACATATTTGCGATATTGGGAATCAATTTGTTCATAAATTATTAATGTTTATAAATAAGAATTAATTTTTCTTAGTTCAAACGCGATTTTCTCGCAAACGGCTCGACCGATTTCCACCAAATATGGAATATAAACTAATAACACCAAGCTGCTTAACATATTGCTAGTGGAAAAGTTGTAAAATGACCGGGGGTGGCAATTAACTATGAAAAAATGAAATAATCGGTCAATTGTTTCATACGTTTATTTTGTTGTACTTTCAATCGATTCATTTGACATAATCAAATATAGCCCTGAATGCTACTGATAGATTATGATCTCTCTGGACCGAATTTACACGAAAGAGCGTTTCATTTCGAGCGTTACAAACCAGTTCTATTCACTCCCTATATTTTTTTTGCACAGCGCGCCTAAAGAAGTTTTCACTTCAAAAATATTTATTCAATATTTCACATTTCCGTTAAATGATAGCAAAATCGATCTGATAAAGAGAATCTGATAAAAACAGAACCTATCTATGACTCGACCAATGGATACTTCTGAAATTGTGATTACAAATGAAAATGAAAAGTGACCTCAGAAATTTTCAAGGGGTCACTCAAAGGAGGCATTATTTATAACAATAAAAGGGAAAAATATTGATTACGATACGCAAACGATATCATAAACTAAGAAAGGTTAAACAATTCGATGAGTACTAAAAACGAGGACATAACGACCATTGGGGAAAAAAGAAGGCGAGAGAAACGACGAAGAACATTATCGAAGGTGGCGGTGACGCTGGAGGCGGCGTGGGCGTCCCGGTTGGCGAAGTGTGTAAACCCGATCGTGCCGCATCCAAAATACCATCACGGTGCGCGCGAATTCTCCATCGCCATCGTCGCCAGCGGTGGCGGAGGCGGCGGCGGCGGCGGCGGCTGGAGCTGGAAATCCCTGACCCTCAAGCTCGCCATCCATAGTGTTGCGAAACCTTTTGCGTGCGGAGGCCGCATTTCAGTCCGAAAGTTTGACGCGCTCGGCGCGAGCATCCGTGCGCTACAATTGACGCCACCACCGCCACCGCCGCCGCCGTTGCCGCCTCCACTGCCACCAGCAGTCTATGTGCTCGCATTCGTCGGTTCGTTCGCAGCCAGCGTTGGTCGCTGTCTCGGTTCGGTCGAGCGCACACCGAAAATCGAAGCCTCTCGCTTCTCTTGCATAACCGCCTCCACTGCCGCCGCCGTGCAAAAATTACGCGGCATTAGGACCCGTATTTTGGCAACGTTCGCGTCTTCAATTATTTATTGGCCGTTCTGCCAGCCTGAACAAACACTGCCAACTTAATCAACAGGTAAAGAGTTAATTAAACAATTTTATCGTTTACACCAATTTGCCAAATTCCTTCGATCATTAGAGATGGCAAAAACAAACAATTTTTGCATCGCACATTACGGAGTTCAGATTTAATCCTGTAGGATTAAAAAATATTCATTTGTAGGCGAAACATTGAGATCCCAGCGAAAATGAAACAAATATGTGAAGAGTTGTTGAAATTGCAATCGGATTATCTCACAATTTGCACAATTCAATGTACAACAATAACAATATCTGCGTGTAAAGTGATGTGTTGTGATTTCTATTTTCATTTCAAACTCGTTATCCAGCTTATTTCATTGATATTTCATTGATACAGAAATTTTGCAATTTTGCAATCTTGGAATTTTTCAAACATTTCAATCCTCTGATAATAAATCATATAAAACCTAGTTTTTTATATTTTTATGGATTAAATTTTGATTTGTAAGTAAATATGAAGTGAATTGTTTATTTATACATGCGAACAGGTGCCAATCCTGTATAAATATTTGCTTGTAAATTATCAATTGGAGGCGGCGAACGCGGCCGTTTTGCGTGCTCGCATAAATCGTTAATGGCCTAAAGGGCTCAAACTGGGGCAACCAAACTTGCAAAAGTGGAATGCAAATGTATGGTCAAACAACAATTAAATCGCGATTATGCAGATATCTCTTAAATCTCACCTTGTAATGAACAATATTTATCCTTTTTTATACGCACCTAATTTAAGATGATTTTTAAACATATTTTCTCTCTTACACAAAGATAATTCAGGTATTTTCTGATTACAAATTAATTGAATATCATTATTATTTTGTCATTGATTAAAGTAATCATTATAAGAAAATATTATCATGGTAGGCCTAGATAAACATTGATAGATAATTATTAATTAGTAATCAAAATACTGTTGCAATAGATTGGTTAATTAAATTTTCGAACAGTTGAGTGTCATATAATAAATGCGGATTAATCAGGATATCAAAATAATCAATGCAGTGCATTGAATTTAATTTGCTCAATTTTAATTAAATTCTAAATCCTTTTAGGATTTTTATTTGCATAGTGAAAAATGGAATATTTATTTAGGTTTATTTATTTTCCAAATTGAATACATTTCAATATTTATTGTGTTATTCAATGAAAAAAAAAAGATTTCTTCTCGAATGCAAAAACGTATTTTGAATTTATTAAGTAATTAAGCATATTATTTACCATATTAATGAATTATTGGCTAATTTTTATAGGTAAATTGGGATTCAGTATCAATATTTTTATAGGAAATTTCCATGGAAAATTTTAACAATTTATGGATTTACAAGGAAATCTGCTGCTTTTTATAAATTTTTTTTGTAGTCATTATACAAGACGATAATATTTTACATTATTCTTTAAAAATTCAAATATTTTCTTGCACTTTTCTTTGATATTCTACTAACAATAGAAATTAGTACAAGATATCTTTGATCAAACCATTGATATTTTTGGATTAGGATTCGAATTCATTATCCTGTTATTACCATAAATTTTTAATTGACAATTTTTATTTCATCTTTGAGAAGCATAATCTTCAAAATGAAGAAACGAAGTAAAAATGTGTCCTCATTAAATAAAGACAGTTTGTACAATTTAAATTGTAAAATGCAATTTAAAATCAAAGTTTTGAAATGAGAATAATTAGGATTTACTTCCCATAACTAAAAAATTAGAAGATTAATATTTTGCATTAAGATAATCCTTTCAATTATCTTAATAATAAAATATAAGTTGGTATTGAACCATTTGAAATTGTTTCGATTATAAAAATAATGATTTTGAGTTTTAAATTTTCAGGAAAAGAAATTTACGGGATAAAAACAATCAAATGTTTATAATCATAATCTAAAAAGGATGAAATTGATTAATTAATTGTTGCAATAAGGAAATTAAGGTAAAAACTAATAGAAAATGTAAAAATACTAGAAATTTGTAGTTCGAATAATTACAAAAAATTAACAACAATAATAAATCTTAACTTCTTGCACTAAGCAATAAAATTCAAGTACCTAATTATTCTACTAAACCCTTCATTTATCCCTCTTTCAAAATCACATCCGACATGCATTAAACCCCATGTAAATACCAAAATGACATTTGTTTTAAGGGCAAGCACATAAAACATCAAATATTACACAACCCTACATCCATTTAACTTTATTATAACACGAGAAAATTGCCGCAACTAAAATATAAAGTGAACAATCTCATTATCCTTCAGTTCGCTTTTCGTCCACTCATGACTCATTCGTACTATTTACCGCTTTTTGCTTTCTAGTTCCCCATCAAAATAATATTTATATTCGAGTGTATAATAATAACCCATATTATATATAAATTAAGTTACATAAGCCAAAGAGCGATATTCAAATGAGAAAATATATTCCAAACTTTTTCCTTTCTCCTGCAGACATTCTATAGATTCTGGATAACAGAGCTTTCTATTCATAGTTTTTTTTTCTAACGAGGCAACTTTTGCGTGGGCGAAAGAGCAAGAGCGTTCCAGATTTTTTGCGGGCTGATATGCAGCATGCTTTTGGGGGATGGAACGAGCCGCCAAAATGCGACATGGGTTGCTGATTGCATTATTATTGTTGGTTTATGCAAAGCTGGCAATCGATAATGCAAATGCGGATGTCAATTAATGTTTTCCAAAGGCGTCAAGCATGAATGGGATTCGTTTTTGCATACCTGAATAAATGTGCTGATTTTTTATTTAATAATCTACATTTTTATTTCGGATTTGACAACATTGCTTTTTGGTATATTTTTATTATTATTTTATACTCATTTTTTCAATACATATTTTAGGAAAATTATTTACAGGAATATTGATTCGTTAATATGTAATAAATATTTAATAAGTTTGCATGTATTACACATCATTACAGAATCTTATTAATATTTACAAGTTGGAATTAAATACCAACTTTTCAAAAGGAAAATTTTACAGGTGTAATTTTGATTCTAAATATCAGATTTTATCGTTGCTGATATGTTTATAAATGTCATAAATGAAGAACATTTATAAACATATTATCATTAACGAAACGTAATTAGCAAAACTTTTGAGTATTATGTATCCAAATGGGAATTTAAGATCTCATTATTTTACAAACTTTAAAGTACTTTATGAAATTTTTAAAGTCAGTGGATTTTTTAAGAACGAAGAGAAGTAGAAGAAAAGTCTTAGAAATTACTTTTAAATGTTTCGTTGTAATTATTTTTTTACTACCAATAATAATTCAAAAAGATAAATTCAATTCAGATGAATAAATTTTAATTAAGTGAGCATTGAATGTATTTCAGATTTGTTCCAATAATTGCAACAATTGTAATTCAAATTTAATAAATATAATTGAAAAGGCATAAGTTTAATATCAAATACTGTATTTCAGATTATCAAACGTAATTAATAATACATCAAATGAAATTCAGAAGAGTTCAAATACAAATCAGATTAGTGTAACTTTTTGTTAAATAATAATTCATCTTTGGATAGGTAAATTATATATTTAACATCAACATATTGATTATTAATTCAGTAAAGATTGCTCAAATTATAAATTCCACTCAAATCAACGTCAATAGAATCTGAATTACATGTAATACTTCCTGAATTTCAAATGACAATTTTTGAATTACATTTGATGGATCAAAATTACATTTATAGCATTATGAATCCCTGATTACAATTCACAGATTTGAAATTCATTTGATACTTTCTTAATTAAAAATTTTACTTACATATCCTCTGTTCTGAAATTTAATTGATACTTTCTAATTACAATAGTAAAATGTATAGTTTAATTGTCTATAATCATGTTATTGAACAATTATTTCAAGAAGAAAGGATTCTTATCTTCGATATTAAAAGGATATAGTTTATAAATTCATCTTAAATCAACGTCAATAGAATCTAAATTACATGTAATGTTTTCAGAATTTCGAATGACAATTTCTTAATTACATTTTTGAATCCAAATTACATTTATAGCATTCTGAATTACTGATGCTTTCTGATTACAATTCACAGATTTGAAATTCTTAATTAAAAATCTGACTTACATATCTTCTGTTCTGAAATTTAATTGATACTTTCTAATTACAACAGGAAAATGTACAGTTAAATTGCCTATAATCATGTTATTAAACAATTATTTCAAGAAGAAAGGATTTTTATCTACGATATCAAAAAGATATAATTATCTCTATAAATATAGTTAGTATATCTGAATTCATTATAAATTAATTAAACTCCCAAAAAGACAACTTCTAATTGTAAGTAGTAGTTAATAACCAAGTATCATCAGTCTATTTTGCTCCAAAAATAAATTTATCATCCAATACAAAACGAAAGCTATTATTAATTTCTGTGACCAACTAATACCTGATAATTTCTCTTATAAAACAAGTAGTAAACTACGTATAACAAGTCATAAATCACATAACTATGCCTGAACGACCAAATAAACAAATGTACCATGCCCATACGGTTCGAACCCATGGTTCACTCTTGGTCTGACCATTTGCAATTAACTTTATACAGAGCCACAAAGTTAACTACACATCCAGTAATAAAACAACCACCTTGCTAGCTATCGCACCTATTTCCATCGTCATAACATTTTTCAGCCCCATAACTTTTTATTCCTAGTGTTTTTAGATCCGCACATAAACCCCACACTCACAGGTTTCCATATCGTTGGATGTGTGGAGGCACTAAACCCGAATGCCTACATTGTTTACAACAGATACACTCGTCAACGAGTCGACAAATACACTCGGTTTGTTCAATACATGGACTAGAACTAGTACCATAGGATAGGACGAACATGGAATTCAAATTAAATACTTAATGCCTGGCTCGGATGCTTTTGAGTTGGCTAGCTGATGAGCTTGTTGCTCGCCGCATTTTCCCGTACATTCTCCTCGTTCACTAACAAGCAATGAGCAAACTCTCAGTGAGCTGGCGTATGCTGTTTTAATTATGGGGAGTTATGCGCGTAATTAAATGGCGGATAGGAAAATGCGAAATTTGTTATGTCGGATGAACACATCATGTCGTTTCGGTATTAAGTTTACTTTTGAGTTTTAAATTTCAGTTTTAATTGGCTTAAATTACGACAGAATTTCCAATAGTTATTGGGAAAGTATTCAATGCAATTGAGATTAGGAAATTGTAATTAAGCGAGTGACAAATGTGATTGAGATTTGTTATGTGTAATTTAGTTTGTAACAATTGCAATTTAAATTTGATAAATATAATAAAGCATAAGTTTAATATCAGAAACGATCAAACGTATTTCAGATTAGTCAAGGTAATTGAGAATATATCAACTGAAATTCAGAAAATTTCAAAAGAAAATCTGATTAAAGTCTGTTTTCCTAAATAATAATTCATTTTTTTTTAAGATTAATTATGTTTTAACATCAGATTATTGTCATTATTAACGCAGCAATAATTAATCTCCCAGTTTATAAATACTACTTAAATCAACTTCAATGGATTCTGAATTAATTGTAATCCTTTCTAAATTCCTAAATTTCAAATGACAATTTCTGAATTACATATCATGAATAGGAATTATATTTATAACATTCTGAATTAAGTGACGTTTTCTGCATTACAATTCACAGATTTGAAATTCATTAATATTTTCTTAATTTCATTTAACAGATCTGAATTACATTTCTTTTTTCCTGAAATTTAATTGAAGCTTTGTGAAATATAACGGAAAACGGGGCAATTTCCAATTAGTAAATTTTTAATTTTATCAGTTTGAGTTTGAATAACATTTCGAAAAGTTTATTTTCCGGAAAGTTCTTAGAACATTTTTTCTGGTACAGTTGAAATTGTCATCTAATTATTCACTTACTTATAACGAATCAATATCATTTAGAACATTGACCTAAGATTGATTTCAATCAATAAACTGTAAAGAAATCAAATCATAATTCTTTAACAGATTCATCAAACAAGTGTTTTTTTATAATTTTTGAAATTGAATATTGAAATTGAATTTTGAAATTGATTACAAAATAAGATTAAGTAGTAACTTTTCTGAGTTGTACACTTTCTTTGATCTAAAAGATTGCTAAAATCTGCACCTGCTTAGTTCTAGATGATTTAGATTCAACCTTATTAAAGTCAATTTTACAATTCAGAATATCAAGTTTAATGAAAGCATAAATTTTAAGAATTTCTTGGGAAATTTGCGCTTTGTTCAAGTATTGCTTGATACATGATTTGCACCAATAATTCGATTCAATTACTAAGCTCTAAGAAAATATCAAAAATATGCAACCTGATACATATCTGAATACTTGAATTGCATTGAATTAGATGAGAAGTCACTGAATAAATCAACAGCAACATTGAAACTCAGATTCGTCTAACAACCTCCTCGAAATGTAAGGCTATAAATGTTGTGAACAACAACTTTAGTACCCAATCAATGATGAGCATAAATCCGCAGTTGTATATATGATCATTCCAAAAATAACTTTATGTGATTATGCACATTGGTATCTCTATCAATAATAAAATAACAAAGTATTTCTATTTGGATGTTCAGTTCAAATAATTCCAATATTTGAAATGCAAATTGAATATTTCAATATGTTGAGGCTAAGTATAGAAAATTGCAGCAATATATGAACACGAAGCTGGCAAATTTTGTCCCTATTGGAACATGTAATAATATTCCCGGAAAATAGAAATGGCGTTCCAGACTTTCATACTCCGATCTTCACTTCTTTTCATTTCCTCAAGTATCTGCTATCCATGCACATGAAGTAAGGAAGAAAGCAGAAGTGTACAAAGGTACGCAAGTTACTTGCAAGCCTGGGGAAAAATATACTTGCAAGTTCAAACGTTACATCGAAACGATTTTATCAAGTGAAACTTGCACGCTTCTGGCATTTTTATTTTGTTGCCTAAGTGCACATAAGCACAACTATGATGATCCTGGAGGAGCTCCTCGAAATGTGTTGTGATGTTATTATTTTGTGCTTATTTTCTGTCACTTGTTTGCCAATATGAAGCAATTTCCTTTGTATGCAAATTTTATTTAATGAGTATAAAGGAGAATTATTACATTATAAAATTAAACTTTAAGGATAACGAAAATGTAATACAATTTTATTATATTTATCTTTATTTGTCTTATTTAGTTAATACTAATTTATCATATTAAAAGAAAACTGTAAAAACATGCAACACTGCATGAATCTGGTTTCCTGGATTCAGGGGTGAAATTCAAGGCTTTGGGGTTCAAAGACAACCAATACAAGGAACAATCAACGGACAATAAATATCTACTATTGTGGACCAGGAATGGTTTCTAGGATACATCAAGGTTCCTAGAGGCACGTAAATTGAGTGCAGGAAAGTGAGTATCAACAAAGGGTTGTGATAATAGCGCACCCTACATGAGACCTTTCGTGGGGTAGTTTTGTTGAGCAATTCATAGAGCACTGCAGCTGTTCTTTTGTTCATCACCCTTTTTGACTGCAACATCATGGATTGTGCAGTGTTAAATATCACTTCAATTTGTTTAGTTCACAAAAATACTGAAGGAATAGAAATCTGTGCTTCATTTATCTCCACACCATGAGAGGATCTTCTCAGGGGTTGAAAATTGCTGGAGGATTACTGCAAAATAGTGTATTGATAGTGTCATTATTTCGTGCAATAGCAAATATCATCACCACGAGGTATTCTACAATTGTATCTTATATCAATCAAAGTTGACCAACATTTTGGTACTGATCAAATTATCCTTTTAGCCCACCCAAAAACAAGAGATTTCAGTATGAAGGATCAATCAGTGTTGATCGTTCACCAACCTTCAAACGATATCGTCGAAATAAATTCATCAATTAGATGGCAACGCAACATGGACAACATTGACATTGATGAAACTTGTTAGTAGTTCAGATTGGGAAGGTTATCGCAAACCGGCCGCGTTCAATCAATAACAACTTTTGACGTGCACATCAAGAAAGTCCACCCCCGACAACAAGCTACCGCATGGCAACAACAAGCGAACGCCAACTCCAAGAAAATAGAAGGCCTGGCTGCTGCTGTTGGTGCCTGAAAGTCTGATGTGAGAAAGCAATCATAATTAATTATTGTTATTACTGGTACGCGGTATCACCGTACTAAGGGAAGTTTGCGCAAACTGCATGTACGCTTTTCGGTCGCAATCGTCGCCATAGCCTCTCGAGTAGTAAAAGCGTTTACCGGGTAAGTTATGAGTACTTTCGGAACAAGTTCATGTCGTACGGAGACGATTTCGTGTTTGAATTAATAGCTCGCATAATGTTTGGACGTCGCGTCCTGCTTTGCGCACCCAACAAACAGGGTTCCGCTATTCTTTGTCGTCGTAGCTTCGTGGGGCAAATGTGAACGAGCATGGCGAATGTGATGTATGTGAGTAATAATGAATTTGAATAGAAATTGCGAACATGCGAGCTTGAAATTTCATGTTGTTTATCATTCGGTGTCACGCACGAATCGAAATGGTAGTCTTTCAAATTGTCTATGATATTGGGGTATTGATATTGCATATGTGATATTTTGGAAGATTTTTGCTCTAATCAATATTTTATGTTTTAGAGTTCATTTGTTCATTACAAGGATTGCATTTATAGCAGTTGAATTTATAGATTTTTCAGCTAGTAAATCTTTTAGACGAGAATCTATCAAACGGGAATTAAATGTCTGGATTTGAAAATAGATACAAAAGTTTACAATTGTGACCAAAACAATGAAATTCGTAAATAAAACTACAGATATCGGTATCTATTTTTCTCTAATTAATATTTTATGGTTTTCTAACTAAAGTTTGTTTATTAGGAATAACAAGAGTCACTTGAAATTGGTAATTTCGTAGCCAGAAAATCTTCTTAACAATAATCTGGATTCTCTATTGAATATCTCTCAATTGGGTCTTAAATTGCAAAAAATGCCTGAATTCGAAACTAGAGGAAAAGGAAATTTTCAAGATATAATCCAAACAGGAAAAACCAAAAATAAAGTCAAAAGTATTACATCTCTTAGTCTTCAGTCATTCATAAGGAAAAGAAGCAATTGGTAGAAAATCATCTGGACCAGAATTTTAATTCTTCATTCAATAATTTCTATTTGAAATATCTAAAATTGCAAAACAAATGCTTGAATTCGAAAATGGACAAAAGAAATTTTTTAAATTGTGATTCAACCAATGAAATCCAAAAATTATATCAAAATATTGCATTTATTTTATAATTTTTCTTCTAATTGGTATATTATCTTATAGCATTAGCCTACTAATTTACAACAAAAATAGGCAATTGCATTTTTTGATATCTCAGTCAGAAAATAATCCAGACTAGAAAAAGAAGAAGGCATCCAATAATTTTCATTCAATCCAGATAATAAAATGCAAAAATTAAGATATTGCAAATATTTTGCACTAATCAGTATCAGTGTTCAGTAATTCGCAAGAAACAATAAGTAAAACAATTTATAATTTCTTTATCAGAAAATATTGTAGACAAGAATCTGGATTCTTTATTCAACAATTGACATTTCATCCTAAAATTGCCTGGATTCGAAAATAGATAGAAAAAAAATTTCTGATTATAATTCAAATAATAACATCCATGAAATTAAATAAATATTGCAGCAATTTTTCACTAACTACTATTTTGTGTTTTAGTACCAGTCTTCAATAATTCATAAGAACTATAGATAAAAGTACTTATAGAAAATTGACCAGAAAAGTTTGAAGAAGCTGGATTCTTCATTCAACAATTCGGATTAGAATCTTAATCTGCAACAAATGCTTAAATTCAAGAATGAACAAAACGAAATATTGCAATTATGATTTGGTTTTAATCCAAATCCAAAAACAAAACCACAAAAAAGTGAAAATTGTGCAAACATACATCTCATGGGAAATGTGGCAAATGCATTGGCAATTTATCACCAGCGGGGGTGGTTCCAACTCCCAACAACCCGTATATGTTGGGTTTTATCGTACAGCGAAGATAATCGTTCGAATGCGGTGCAAAATCGCGCGCCTTCAACAACACTTCCGATTGCGATAACACGGTCTGCATGTAATGTGCTGCAACTAACCGATGGCAACCAATGTTACTGCTGGTACTTTTGCAGTACGCATTATGGGTACATGATTGCCTCGCCAACGATTGCTAACCTGCATGTTCATGTCGGCGGCGTATTATCCTGCGCTATCTGTAACTTCGGGGGCAG
>JARJDZ010010545.1:0-40796 GCA_030264555.1 Aleochara sp. GC000083
CATGCGGTATATGGACACCACTTTTTTTAAGGACAAAGTGGGTTGTGATAGGGCGAGGCTTATCTCTTTGATTAATAATGGCCAACCGAATGGACTTTCAGGTAGAGTTGTCTGTTCATAATTCATTGAAGTTGTTTTTATTTTTCTTTAGGGATTTTCTCATATATCAAAAAATTCAAAATAATTTTTGGGTCCTTAGAGCAAAAAAATTGGTTCAGATAACAATGAATTTTCAAGGTCCTGAAGTTCATATCTGTAACTTTTTGATTTATCCAGAAGGATGTTAAATTAACAGTACTACTTTTTCATTGCATTTTTTTGTCAAACTTTTGAAATATTAGTCAAGCACGTTTATAGCCATGTAGACCTACAATAATTTACAGTTTTCAATTGTCAAATTTTCAAATAAATTTTGGAAGACATTTCAGAGAAAAAATGGGTCCAGATAACATTAAGATTTCAGGGTCCTGAGGTTCAAATCCTTAACTTCTTGATTTATCCAGAAGCATGTTACATTAACAGCACTACTTTTTCATTGCATTTTTTTGTCAAACTTTTGAAATACTACTCAAACACGTTTATAGCCATGTAGACCTATAATAATTTACAGTTTTCAATTGTCCTTCACGTATTAACCGAAACCGCCCTTAACAAACCTCCATGAAATATATTTCTTCAGCCCATATCCAAGCAGAATAATCGTCCACCTTTATACTTGGATGACACAAACCCAGATCCAACGCCCTATTGCCAAATTCAACTGACTGATGATGACAACGAAGAAGTGCAGAAAACCCTACGAGTACGTGTATCAAATCGTGTAATTCCAGAGGCTGGTATCGCCACCTCCCTGAAGGTTCCCGTTAGGTGCGCCACCAAAGGGCGCGACCATTATGTAATAAAACGCAACAACGACACGAAACGAAACGAAAATTCGGGGACAAAAGAGGAGGTGTGAACGACATGCATTGAACGTATTCCATGCAGCACACCTGGAATCATCAAGCCCTCCCAGACAGGAGAGAATATGTTCACCTCTATACAAAAAAAAACGGAGCATATCGGGTACAAATATTTTCGAATGATTTATCGCGGTTTCCGCCATTCTTCCACGCCATTGTGCTACTGTTTATCTGATGGCTAATAACTAATCCGTCGATCACGCCCCCCGAAATTTCTAAATGATTGCATGGAGTCTTCAGGGGGAAGACTTTCCTTGTTGCACGTTTCTGCTCGTAATTTCCTTGTATGGTATTAAATTTGAATTACAAAATCCAGCTAATTCCACATTTTTAAAAGAATTTGTAATAACTAATAGCAACGTAACTGGAGAGAACGTAATACGAATCGTATTATTAACAAATAACAAGTCTGCAATCAGATAATAGGTTTGCACAAATGGAGCAAAATGGCTGATGAGGGAGAGCAAAAAGTCGAATTGGGATTCGATAGTAATATGTAAATTATAGATTGGCACGTCATTCACGAGTGGTAGCAAGTAGGAAAAAGTCAGCTAATAAGTAGCCAACGCCGTACGGTTATTAATAAATTGTAAATGGCCGCTAATAACTAATAAGCACTCAAGCACCAATGAGGCTAAGAACTATGGGAATGGTTTCGTTATTAGTGCCCATTTATGTGTGGATGTATAGCGCTATAATTTCAATTTGATTTTCGTTGTTTTACTCATTATTCTCATTATTTTAAGTATCAGGTTCATAGATTTGCATTTGCAATTAATGGTGTTTAGTAGTGCTCTTAATTAATCTCCTTATTCCTTTGATTAAATGAATGATGCTTATAGGTTAACTGATTGCATAGTAAGATATTTCATTATTTTATCATGCAAATGAAAAATGACTTATTTTTGGTTCCTAAATGCGAATTCTTATAAATGCCAATTGAAATTTTCTGTTTTTATCATTTGATACAGAGCCAATTAAGATATATGTTTTCTAACTACTGACTGAATAGTTAATCGAAAAAAGAGGATCACAAATTAATTTTAGAAGAAATGTCACCAAATATAAATGAAACTATCAATATTTTTAATGAATCACCAAGATTTAATTTTGTGCTTTTAAATCATTTTTAAGAACATTAGTGAATTGTTCATAAACTGGAAGTTAAACAAATTCAGATCTTTACCCACCTTCACTTTTCACAGAATTATCTTCTAAGACAAAATTTACTACTTGAATCAAAAATGACGTCAACGATATATGTAACTATCAAAATTTCTAAACTTTAAGTTTTAACTTTGTACTTTTAAGCAACTTTTAACAAAGTTTGTGAATTTTTCAGCAATCGAAAACTAATTCAGGATCTTCATCTATCTTCAATTTCCAAGGAATTATCTTCCAGGAAGAAAATTACAAAATTAATTCTTTGAATCAAAAATTTCATCAACCATAAATGAAACTATCAATATTTCTAAAGTTGAAAATTCAATTGAATGAACTTTTAAGCAACTTTTAAAACATTAGTGAATTGTCCATAAACCGGAAATTTAAATGATTTCAGTATCTTCATCCATCTTCAATTTCAATAAAATTACCTTCCAGGAAGAAAATGACAAATTTTACTGGTCGACTCACACGAACCTCAACTACCATCAAAGGAAGTCACATATTCTTCACATATCCACCTCATACAAATATTTATGCAAACTCTATGCATGTATGTGCGCGTATACGTATCAAAAGTACAACTAATATACTAACAATAGGATCGAGTAGCATGGGCACATATGTTTTACACAAAAATTGTATATAATTTCGTACTTATTTTTTTCCTGTGCGCACCGTACGTACCGCACAATGGGACGCTGGTAAATAATAGGAGTGCATGCTGGAAGCACTAATATCAATAATTATAGAAAGCAAGTAGCAAATCCATGTGCCCGCGTTCACAGACTGACGATTGCAAGCAAAACGTCGCGTTTCAATTCGATTGCTCCTCGCTTCGAATTGCTAGAAAACCGGTACGCGGTTGCGGCATGATGGCGGAAAGGATGTGCAAACAGCCTTCCGGAAAATGAGCGCGCCGCCATCGATGACAACTGGACAAATCGTCGACGACGACAACGCACACACACGTATCAGCAATAATTATTAGTTGGCAGGCAAAACAACATATTCATATACGATGTGCGCTAAACTATGGATATTGTTTGTTTGTTTGTTTGTTGTCGGTTTGTTCTACGGCCTGTTATAAATTTCGACTTTTCCAAACGATTTCACAACAAAATGCCGTTACGAGGACGTTTGATGTCGTTGCTCATAGGCCTACATTTATGTATCTGATACATAACGATCTTGTTATAGTAAAAAGACAAAAAAAGAGGAATGATGTTTTTGCCTTCTTTGTGCGGTTGCATGTTATTGTATTTTATAAAATTACGTAATTTAATTGAAATTATTGTATACAATTAAAATTTATTATTTATGAGGAAATTACTGGTTGTCGTATTTTTCTCGAAGACATGAATAATGAATATTATTCAATGATAGTGGAATTTGTTTTAATAACAGATGGATGTTCATAACGAAAATATAAAAGCTTGCTATCTAATCGATCAATTATAGAAAATGTTTCTTGGTATAAAAAAAAAAAGTTATTTTTCTAGATAAAAATTAAAAATTACTTACTTTTGTTGATTTAACCAGGAAATAACTCTCTGATCCCAGATGATAAATTGGATCTGCAATAAAAAATAATTGATAAAATTCAAGTCATCACAGAAAAAAATATACAAAAAGCAATTTGTTACATGCAATCTCTATTGGCTAATTAACTGACCAAACAATAACAAAATTATCTAATTACACATTCCTATCATTAACTATTGTTGTAACTAATAACTTTTCTCATTGAATTCGACTTTATATAACCTATCATCTATTTATCAATTATTCATAATTTGAAATTCTCATATAAGGTCACAAATTTACTATGCTATGTAGATTCAACCCAGAAATTCGTACATCATCATGTGAACATACACGTCTTGTCCCTTACCATCCATTTGTTCCTTCAAATATGGTATTATTACTACCCCATAATGGTTCGTAAGTATATTTCATATGCACGCCCTCCAACTATTTATAAAGTATTTGTCATGGCTTTGATTCTCTAAAAGCGAACACGTTTCACATTTTCGGCTTTGGTAGGTAAAGATTACCGAACGATGAACGCATTCATTCGCTGGTGCTAATATGTGACAGTTATATGGTTGATATGATGTGTTTTTCACTTTGACAACGAAGGGCGAAAGGGCCAGCTGTTTCGAGGACCTGATCCGTTACGGATCCTTTACAAGGTTTATGCCAGAGACCATATTTTGTATGTGCCCATCATGTGAATGTTTTTTTCTTTTGGGACAGAGATTCGTTACGAGTACTTGAATTTCGTACGATTTTCTTCATGGTCTTATTTCCGGTGTTACCCTTATTTAAATATCTGCAGAAAATTGAATAAGATTTTTTGTATTTGTTAAGATACAAGGAGAATGATGATCAATGATTGGTTTTGTTTAAATTTCTAAAAGTGTCTATCAATATGTAACAATTCATATCTTGGTTCAAGATTAATTCAAGGCAAACTTCAAAAATTTGTGAAAGAGATGAAAATTTTTGAATTTGAAGTATAAGTCAGTTCAGAACAATATGATCATTATGATTTTGACTCATAAACATTTTCACACAAACAGTCATTTTCCAAATTGAAATTACCCAATTGAACATTTTAAGAAATATTTTTACACGTTTCCCCAAATCATCGCATTTTCAAGGAAATCTCAACTGGCACTAATGTATTTCCTTAATACCAACCAAACTATATGATTAGCTACGATATTACGCCATTAGCGTATGCCCAACGATTGTATTCATGATGGCATAGCTTTCTGCCTGCTTTTATTTTCATTCCACAAACGCCATTAGCCGATAATAGCGGCAAAAAACGGTTGCGCATTGTTTGCAAAATTGTCATCGCACGATTTTCGCAAGTCGTGACTCCAATGTGCCGAAATTGTATCGCCTGCTTGCACCCATACACGCCACATTGACCCAAGCACCGCTATAATGTCAATCATTACACTTTTTTGTGCATGCATTTTTGGGGCCGAAAATTCAGGCCGAAACCGATCACAACATGTTCGCTCGAAGAATAAAGGAGATTTTCTTTTATTCCTGCATTCTTTATACAATAATATACAATACCGCTGCATTGTTACATATGGTTCATATGGTTATTATCGACTTGGGCAAAATTTTTGAAGATGCTCCAGAATGCACGAGAACACGAAGACAAACCGAAATGATTTACTAACAATTTTACCCAAAAGGCGTGAAAAACGTCAATGTGCACGTGATCACAATCATATTTCTGGATCTTATTTCGCTTTTGGCATTTTTCGGACATACATTTTGGTCTTGTTGCTTGAGGGATGTAATTTTCTGCAATTGCATGCGTCCGGCATTAACTTTCGTCAAAAATTGCACATCTTCTTGACGTATATTACGTACGCTAATGCGATATTAATTTAACTTCATTCAACGTGGAGCAAGATTTGATAATCCATAACGAATTAGTTGCAAACTGCAAAGTAAACACATACATTTTGCGAGTATCAAGTCAAACGACGTGCAAATTGGGATCTTAATATGCCGCAATATTTTTCCCATCAGTGATAGTCTTCATGTCATTTGAAATTTAAAACAAGTCCAAATCGTTTACAAAAGCTGAGTCAAAGTAATGGTAATCATCATGGGGCGATTTATTTGGGTAATAATGTGACAATGGCTTTTGATAAGTCGTGAATAAATTTTCCAGTCAGTGAACGTTCAGTGCAGGATGGGCATAGTGCGAAAATCGGAAAAGTTGCTGGCATTGCAACCAACACGCCAAATTGCTTCCACTACGTCGCACTTCAATGGCCAAAAAAGATGTCATCAGCTACCCTTCAAGTTCTAATGTGACATCAAATGAAACGAAAATGAAAAGGATTCTATGATTGCTCAACGTGTTGACATAAGAACTTTGCAAATCAAATGCATTATTTTTGGATTTTTGTTCGTGAAAATTCATATCAGTAGATTTCAATAGCTTAACGATATTTTCAGGATAACAACAAACAAATTTATTTAATATCCATAATCTAGTGAGAAAAACTCATAAAATCAAACGATAGGATCGCTAGTAAAACGCGGAACAAACTTATTTTGACACTCAGAGTGTCAGAAATAGTCGTAAACTTCCAGCAAGTGGATAATAAAAAAGTCAATTATTTTAATAACCGGCACATGTATTGTACTTTCCGCGTTTTTACACGTGAAAACACGAAAATTTCATTTCAAACAGCATAAAACCTTTGCCATAATTGCATTTCAACATTTTTATGACTACAATTAAGCTGATTTTTACGATTTTCCATTAAAAAACGCTCTTTTCATTAGCTCATGCAACTCATAAACTCCACATCAAAAAACAATATTGTTTTCCTATCGTCAACTATTCAGAAACACTAAGCAAAAACGAAATTTAATACATAATTTATATTTATAATTGTCAAAGAAGTTCTGATTTCTGGAAAAGAATTTCGAAGACATGGGTCGATTGTGTATTGCGGTGACATTTGCCAAGAAGTGAATTGGTAGATAAATGGCAAACATGTTGAACGACCGCCGCAAATTGTGTGCACAATGTAATCTAACCTCAGAAAAAGCGGTAGAAGTGTCCGCACACAGAGATGTATTGCAGATATAACGTCAAAGACCCAAATGCGGTCTTTGCTGAAAAGCGTTCGCTTAGTGCTGATGATGATGACGCTCTTCACATGAAGAAAGATGCCGCTTGCTGGTGTCTGCAGTGCAGTGCGATTCTTCTTCGCCCCAGACTCCCTCGGATGCAGTCTAGTTAGAAGCTGTCAGAAGTTAGAAGTCACTGTGCTTAGGCCTTTATAGGTGCACTAGGTTTGTTCGCAATGGGCATTAATGGCCTCGTTCGCTTTGAAATATGGGCTCGTTTGTATTGCAGGCAGTTTACTATCGGCCATGAAAGAATGATGTGGCAAATACACCTCAGGTCATTGCTGATACAAAAGAAATGATGAAGAGTGAATGTGGGAGAAAAATGTATGATGTAAAAGTAAGAGTGGTTACATTGACAATGAGAAGATACTAAATGGTTCTAATGAATAAATTTCAGGTGGATTTTGTTGACAAAGAAGTTGCTTCATTAGATTTCAAAATGTTATGTTTCTTTTCCATCATTTTTTGATTCTTTATGGTGTTTGAATTATAATTGGTAGTAGAAAAAGATCCAAAATAATTTACCTTGCTTTCGAAGAAAATATGACATCTAGGTTAATCCAATGATCAGCACATGGAATGTTCATCAACGCCAAGTTTTGATAGATAGTTTATCCCAGTTTATCCCAGTTGGTTCAACACGCACTAATATACTAATATTCGCGAACAAATTAACTAATTAATAACAACAATGCACTGTCATTTTGTTTAATAAATATGCAAGCACTTGGAATTGTTCACGTATTCAGTACGACCGAATTGATGGAAGAAAAAAAGATAAGAAGTGCACGAAAGATAGCGAGCACGAACATGCAACATGAATCTAAATAAACAAGATTTGCCAAATTTATTTTTAGACATCCTATAGACATCTATTGACGAAAGTTATTAATAAATGAATAGCTCGAACAACAAATTGAATATGTTCAGAAATCAAAATTCATTCAATGTATCTGACTACTTTCAAGATAAGAATTGATAACAAACAAAAATTTGCCTTTCAAGATTTCAATGAAACTTTCTATTATAAATATATGAAAAAGTGAATAGTCTACTCATTATTAATTAAGACTCATTTCCAAAACGAAAATTAAAGATCTTTACATGATCATAACCCTTTATGATAAAATTGGCGAATATATCATCATTTATAATTTTTGAATGATTGTCTGATTTAAACAGATTACAGTCAACTATAAGGACATTATAATAGAAACGAAATTACATCTAGTTCGACCTCCTCCATGGACAAATAACAAGGTGACATCAAAATGAAAGAGCAACCCAGAAACTTCTTCACTAATCAAACCCCAAATCACTATCCTTAGAAAAAAACGATTAATTCCCAGATGGTTTATTAAGCATAGACCTGGTGAATGGATGACGCACGATGCGACGACGATGCCGCTAAAGAGCACACCAATGACCTCCACTTCGATTTCAAGAAGTAATCAATTTCATTGCCTTTGATTACGATTTGATAACGAGCACCCATCGCAAGTGATATCAGAGAGAAATATTAATGAGCGCGTCCTTTCCATCATTGCGGCCGCCAATGCGCGCCTACGTGGCGATCATCTTCAGAGAGGCGTATGGGCATGGAGTTGGTTGTCCATCGCGTGCGGCGTCGTGGGGCCCCACCTGCTCGCGACATGCATTTCGCGGCCGCGCTGCACCAATCCTTCCATCGAGGGAGGAGCACCAGCTCGACGTGGTTCTCTTGCGCGTGTTACCTGCACATCGAGGATATTACATATTCATATTACTCGACCATTTTACGTGCATCATTACGTCGCGTTCATGTTTGCAACGTTTACCTTGGCGCCCAGCGCGCACTCGATGGTGGAGATGGGCACGCTGATAATGGCAACCGCTACCCTTTTTTGCCCATGTGCAACCGTGGAGTGCACAATACAAATGAAATGTAAAAATTGCACGAACGTGCATTGAGGGCCTATCCTACATCACGATTTTGCACTGGGTTCTGCATGTACATGCCCATGCCGAACGGATATTAGCTGTTTTGATATTAATTCTTGCCTGGTTGGATGGCGTAATCCATGGTGGCGATTTGCATAATTGCAGCAAAATGGAGTTTGCCCGACAAATTCGTACCATGTCCGTTCCATGATTGGTGGATAAATTTCAATGTTTTAAAATCATATTCCTCGAGTTTGGTAACGTAGCAAAATGTACAGGATAATGGCGGCGTTAGTGGTACTAATCAAGAAGACAAAATGAAATAAATTGGGCAATAAATCGTGGAGACTTACTGAAATAATATTGCTGCAAGATGTATTAGCATTGGCACATTAAGTACATCCTGCCTGGATCTACGCTTGTCAATCTTGTCTTGTCTTCGACACTCTTGAGTATCGCCTCTTGCAGAAGTTGTGCAGATTTGCAGCAGGCAGCAATGAATGTCAAGACCTAATTTTACGACTTACATATGAGTTAACTTGAGGAACAAAACCGAGATCACTCATCTCTTCTCCGGTTCGTTTTCCATTCGTTAGGGCTTCTTTGGGTGCGATTTGCGTGTGGTCTTTGTGCAGGCCGAAACGTAGCTGCAGAACACTTGGGGTTTGACTGATGTTACATGATGTTACATTGAAGTTAAAACATTGCTAAGCTAACCAAACAAAACAAGCAATGTGCTTGAATCACTTCTGGAATTTTCACTTCTTGGGTTGAAGATATTCGAAGCTGCTACCAAGACCTAAAGGTTACACAAAGGAAAACATTTGATTTCTTGTAGGAAAACATGTTTCCTGATGGTCCCAATAATATTTATCTAAATTATCTTGAGAAAATGTCGACACATTGCAATTTTAGTTTCCAAAACTTTGGATACCAATAACTTTTGAAATCCGAATCAAAATGTTTGGATCCCAACTCAGAGAAAAAAATATAAAACCAATAATTTCCGCCTTGTTGTCAAGTAATTATCTGATTAACAAAATACACCCTCAATGAATGTATTTTCTTAACGAAATACTGAACTGGAACCTGATAGTAGGCTTGAAACTGGTAGCAACTGAAAACCAGAATGAAGCATCAAAAAGTACATGAACGAAGAGCAGAATGGAATGCTTTATAGAAGTACTCCACCCAACATGTCACACGCATCATTGTCGAGAGGAAAAATTGCAGGGTTAGGACCCGTAATTCGGCACGGTGGGCCTTCCGGCCACGCAAAGGGTTGCCCATTGTCGCGTACAGGAAGTGCCGCGTCGAAATTGAATTAATACGTAGCAATTACACGCGCCATTCTTCGCGTCTTTAAGAAGCATTTAATGCGCGACGGGATGGTGCATGCGCCTTCTGCAACCGCCACGAACCATATTGGCACACTCGAGCAACCGTTATCGCTGTTTGTCGCAACACTTTCTTGGTGGGCATCCAACATCTGCACGAACCATTCATCAACGATAAAAGAGCGCGCCGCTGAGGAGCAGCAGTGGTCGAGGTTGCAAAGAGTGTGCTCCAAGATGTCCTGTGAGGCTGGATTGAATGGGTTCAATGTCAATACGATTATGGTTACAATGAGTAATTCAATTGCAAGTTAACTGGAATAGCTTATCGGGAATAGCTAAAATGTTTCATCAAGTAATTCGATAGAGATCTACAAATTTGATCTGCAAATTGGATCTGGCTTGAAAAAGTGATATCCAGAATTTGGACCCATATTGGTAATCAAATACAAACAAAGAATATAACCCATAACATTTTTCAGGTGAAATCCGAAGGCATTAAACTTTGATAAGAATATTTGGTTCTTATTGTGTTTTAATATTGATATAATTCATACATTTTGGATAAATGGCCCATAAACAACTAGTTGTATGTTTCTAAATTAGAGGGTTGTCTAGAAGGGCATTTGTAAGGAATGGAATAGATGAAAAATTAATGATCCTTGTTAATAATTCAGGCCGTAAAATGTTCTTTGACGCGTTGATCACAAATATTATCGAATGGATAATGGTGATATCTAGATATCGAATCAAATATTAAACATCATTGTCTAGTTCTTTGTTGTTTGTATTTCTTGTCCCGAAAATAAACGACACCATTTCTTGGTTTTGTAAATGTTAATGCTTTATTTATTATAGTTTTTTGATTCCTAATGCGTGTTTTATTGAGTTGTAGATTTTGTGTAATTTTCTATGTGACATCATGTAGATACTGATTAGTTGAACCAAAGTAACAACATTGGATTTGGTTCCGAATCTCTGCGGGAATCGAGAGTACAAGAACTTGAAAAATGTGGTCCTAAAAATACAAAATTTACGCTATTTTTCGCTACTTTAACTGCGTATAACTTTTAAACGGTTGTACCAATTAAACTAAAGTTGGAACCAAATTGTAGGTCTCGATGAGTACTTTCCAAAAATCTATGGGTTCATGCCCTTTTGGCCATGGGGAGAGCAGAAATCGCGTTCGAAGAAAAAAATTGAAAAAAAAGTTTGTANCCCGAATCCGTCCGGGACCCGGAAATACCCGAACCAGAAAAATGGGGTCCTCAAAATGCAAAATTTTCGCTTTTTTTCGCGTCTTTAACTGCGTATAACTTTTGAACCTTTGGACCGATCAAACTGAGCTTGGAACCAAATTATAGATCTCGATGAGTACTTTCCAAAAATGTATGGGTTCATGCCTTTTTGGTCATGGGGAACGCAGAAATCGCGTTCGACGAAAAAATTTGAAAAAAAAGTTTCTTAAAATCGCTCGAGTTTTTAATATTTTCATATCTCCGAAACTAATGGACCGATTTAACTGATTCAAACGGCATTTACTATATTTTGACGAAAAAATTACTATGGTCATGGTCCCGAATCTGTGCAGGACTCGGAAATGCCCGAACTTGCAGAAAATTAGGATTTTTCGCTCAATTAATCAAATGAGCGATGGTGAATCAGTGCGTAAACGATCATCGAGTCGCATACATTTGTTGAATTTGATCAAATTGCGACGAAGCATCCAGTTTCAAACAACACATGTATTGTGCATGAAATGGTAGAAGGTAGGATAAAGAGTGGAAGAATGAGCGCTCCACTTATCGCGCACCGTTCAGCCCATGGATAATAATGCATTATTTTAATAAAGCGCACGACATGAACGCTCATCATACTCGGAAATGGAAAAACTCGATAAACATTATCATTTTCAGCCAGTGCGACTGCTGCTGGTGGTTTTCTTGCTGCCTCTGAATGCTCGGATGGCTGGATTTTAATGCTTCTGATTACAGGCTACAGGCACAAGCTGGAGAACTGCACACAATTTGTCCTTTTTTTCCAAGCTCATCCATATCGTCATGTCCACTCTTCTAATAGATCTGTTACGAAGCGCATCAGCAGCGTCAACCGTATCATTTGAATAATATCGTCCAAGACATGCATGGACGTCTGTCTGTGGCTTAATTTTCGATTCAATTAGGCCTCATGTATGGATGGTAACATGCGAGTTAATGACGCAAGAATGTCGATTTCGTATTTGCCCGCGAGTAATCAGCGTGCGTAATGACGATGTTAACGCATAAAATTGTCGCATTTAACGATGTGGAACGTCCAGCAAATTTTTATAACTATGCGCATCCAATAAAGGCAACAAATTTTCGCAAGTTTCAAATTTACGATCGCAAATACATGTACTTGCGAGAGGATTCACAGAGGGCGGCACAGTCCAATAAACTTTGGTGATAAATCAAAATTGCGGCTTTCATGCGTATTTTTTAGTTTATCATCGGTTCCATGTCATGTTCGTAAGTTATCCGCACATTGTATGAATATTTATTATCCCCGGGAAAAGTTGTGATTTATGGGATAAACCCTTTTTATTGTGCAGAGTCCCCACGGAATCCTTTCTTCTATTTTTCGACTTTCCTTTCAGTTTATTTCGGAGTGAATTAGACCTGGCATGCGAATGATTGCATCGGGTATTTTATCAGGGAATTAGACGTAATTTAAAGCGAATAATATTCGAATTGTGTGATTTTTCCATTATCGTGCCATGCCTCGAGGCCCCAAATGTGTTCCCATTGCATTTGGAGTAAGAATTGCGGATGGAGGCCGGACACGTCCAGTTAGGCGCAAATGACATTTTGATAGTTCGGTTCATGCCCCTTCGGGGCTTGCAATAATCACAAGACATCAAGACCCAAGTCTTCAGCAGCAAACACATAATGAAGGCAACAATGCAGCAAGAAATGCCAAAAGAACTTGAGAAAAAAGCCAAATAATTTGTGGAATATTCATACGCACGAAATTGCTCACTTATTTTGAATTATTACGGGAGATGCAAAAATTTCCATCTTCCATTGATGCAATTTCATTTTGAGTAATTTCTGTACCCTTTAACTTCTTTATATTTCTGCTTAATTGGTCCTATATGCTAAAAGCTTTTCGGCATATTTCAGACTACACTTGATTTTACTCATCGACATTATTTAAGCCCAAATTGAAGCATTTAAACATAATTTTCCTGCCTCGTATATAATTTGGAAACCATAGGAATATGTGACTACAAATGAAGTGAAAAACAAGAAAAGTTGACTTGATGTAATTCGTGGCACCGAGCGAGGGTTAATGAATTCTTTTCATTCCAGTTTTTTGCATGCCCATCATCAAGTTTACGACTTTCAGCAGAAATGTCGTATATTTATTTAATATCTCATATTGGGTGTTATCGAAAAATCTTCTAAATGGTACAAACAACTCCACTCTAGTAAATTAATCATCATCAAATAAATGCTATGATAAATAAACCACAAAAGGACAAATTGTAATTAATTTTTGGTTACAAATTTCCAATTAGAAATTAAATAGCATATTAAGGACCATCCATAATTTATTGGGAATTGTAGACTTAATTAGTGTTTGGTCGATGCCATCATCGGCCAAAACGCAATTAGCTAATTCGGCGGCGCTTTGCAAACGCGCCAGTTCGCAAAAATTTATAATTTACGCACGCATAAATTACGAATTTCGCGGAAATGCCGCCATCAACACACTCTGCCAGCAATGAACACATTCAAAAACTCGGTGAGTTCTCACTGCTGGAGTATAAATCTCAATGGTAAACGAATACCACACACGTCCCTAAATATTTAAACATCTTTGCGCGCTCTTCAGCAACAATAATTTCCAACGAAGCGGCTTCTTTAACCCGCACGTAATTTACAATGTGTTCGTTTGCATGTTTCCGCAACGAATCGAGTGCAGTTTAACGAGATGATTTAGTGTTTTCCAAAAAGCGCATCAAGTCGAACAGTTGCATCTTGTGCGGATGGACTCATCGAGTTTATTACAGCTTGTTGGCCGGATTTTGACAGATGGTTATTGGTAATGCTTGCAGAATTCGTGCGTAAATCTGGTTGGAAATTTGTGGGCATTATTGGAGTGTGTTTCAATAATGCGAATTTCTTTGTTCTTTCGAATGGCTCGCTTTGTTTTGATGACCATCGGTTAAATGGGCGAGCTTTGTACCTGGGATGCGGTATGAATGGATGGTTGGATGATGTCTGGACGCTGAGAAATGCAATTTGTTGTTGGATGCTTCTTAGCGTTTAAAATTAATGCGTTTTGCTGGCGCCAACCAGCGGCACGAACAGAAGAGAAGACAAACGCTCAAATCGTTTAAATGATTTTAAAGCCCGTTTGCTGAGGAAAGTGAAGGTCGTTTAATAATTAATCCTCATGGGTTGAAAAAATATTGGGAGCATTTGTTATTGGGAAAGTTTTTACAAGCCATGTTCCAACTTCCACATCAAACTTGTTGTAAAATTTGATTTGGAAAATTTATGTTAATCGATAGATAAATCGATTAAAATTGAAAAAATTATTAGCAATGTTGATAAATTATAATCTTGACGTATCTTCAGATCTTCAGATCTTATGCGAACCTTATGAACCCGCAAATGCAATTCCAATGAGAAAATATTTTAATTAAGTTAATTCAATTCAATGTGAATGATCAAACACGCCTCTTATCGATAATTACAGCTCTCGAACGTTGCGCACGGTGCTTTATTGCATTTAATTTATATTTTAATTGCTTACAAGCCAAACGTGATGCAACATTTTGATTTGGTCGTTTTTCTAATTTGATGCAGAAAAAACGAAATTCTCCTCATCCTCAATCTTCATCAAAGGGTATCTCTTGGAGTTTCTTATAGTTTTGTCAGATGATTTTATGGCGATTGGTATTGACTCGAGGCACACCTTTTTATTAGGTATTGTGACCATAAGAAAGAATCGAACAACGTCGCTGCCGAGATAAAGAATGACACGTGTCAGCAAAGCTGTCCAACGCTCTAGGAGGTCTCGCCTAATGTTGTCTGCCGCTCTGCAGCAAACGTCCAGCAAACACCAAAAGAAGAACAAACGAAGCCATTCGAAGAGGACGAAGCATATGTAATTTGGAGCGCGGGCGATTCAGTTTCTTCCCTCGGCAAAAGTCATTTTCGTCGAGGCGCCTAACGTCTGCGTCGGATCCTCTTTGAGGCTGACTCCATGCAGAGATCTTCACACACGGTCCAAGCAATGGACCGTCGACGAATGATGTCCATAACTTCTTCTTCTTGTCGGGTCGGCCCGTCTAATGCCCTTCAAACGATGACTTCGGCGAGCATGAAACAGAAATGCGGACGGAAAGATATAAGTCAAAAAAGTGTCATATTCGTTGGGATTTATGAAAATTAAAATGAAGAAGGGCAACCTCTGAAGAGAAATTAAAAACACCACAAAGAAGAGCCAATGAAAAAAACAAGTGTTGTTTGAGTAAGGTCTGAATTTACAAACCGAATCGAATTGTCATTTTACAGAAATTTTGCTCTATTGAAAACTGTCCCCATGAACAACTCAAAGAAACAAAGAAACAACAATACCATTCTGAGATGTACAACTTCTTGGAATGAAATTACCTCTGCAACTAGTTATTTGCGTCTAATTTAAGAGTAAACAACAACAATACGACAACAAATCGTTATTTACTTGCTCGTTGGGAAATATGTAGAAAAACTTCAATTTGAATGTTTCCATAATTGGTGGTAACATTATGGAAACATTCCACTAATGAGAAAGCTCCCATCCTAGTGATAGGGAGGATTAATCAGGAACTTTGGAAAACAACGAGTGAATTAAAAAGGGGAGGATAAATTAGAGGAGAGAATGGTTAAAAATTTTATTAGTTGCGCGACTTCGATGCGAAACGATATCACCACAATACCGAGAAATGTGTCCAAACATCTATTTAAAATGTGAATTATTCAAAATGTTTCTATGCGTCATTTCCCTTATAAACCATCCACTTTTATCACTGCCGACTCGAGCACGCTTATTAATTGTTTTAATTATAAGCACGTGCTTCACCTTTGTTGTTCACCATCATAAGAAATGATACAAAATTGTAATAAAATCGAAATTGTCGACCAGTCTAATTGTAAGACGTGTAGCCACGTTTATGGCAGGTGGTGTAAGAGATAATTTTCTTAGATTACTTAACAATTAACTGCATTGGACTGCAAATTACACACTGGAGAAATTTCATTAATTTTCCTGCGTTACTCTACAGTCTAGACATAAGACAATTTCTCTGGTTGATTGTATGTAACTTAAAAATGAGTACTTTAAATTTTTTTAAGAAGGCTATAAATTTACTATATCAATATTCAGTATCAATTATAATCATTTTTATGAAATACCCAAGAAATTGTTATAGTTAAGTTGCAAAAAGTTTAAAATTTGATACTAATTTCAAATCCTATGTTCTAATTTTCTAAACAAACTTTGTTCTTTCTGAAAACAACTTCATCTCCTAAGAAAATGACAACTACCAACAATTTTGCAATTATCTTACAACAATTACATTAACCAGCTGTTATTACAAGCATAAGAGGAGAACTTCTTGGAGGATTTCGCTTGGAAATACAGCAGTCTCATTCGTCTTTTTAATTACACTTGTAATTACAGAATCGAGCAAATGAAACACACCGAACTGTTGCACTACATAAAGAAACAAAATGGCCGACCATATGAAGTTCCCCTTCTTGAAGCAAGTTCCTATTATTTATTCATGTTTGAATATCTCAAGGAAACGAAGAAAAAAATTATTCATAGGCTCGCTTGGATTTGTACGTATTAAACGCACGCAATTTCCATATATTTTTTATGCGAGCAAGGAGTCTAATAACGCTCTGTGATTTGTCCTTCCATCTGAAAATAGAGGTGGAGATAGTAGAAAAAACAAAGGCGAATATTTGCGTGATTTGTGCAATTAAAATGAAATTCCGAGCGGGGTATGTGTAATTTGTGCAATAATTAATGCGCCAACCGCCTATAAAGCTTTAATCGGCCACGGCAATGGCGGAGGTGAACGATTTAGTTGTCGATGGACTCTTGCAGGTATTTGCCATGAGTATGGGCAATTGAAAGGCAAAACTACCGGGAAAATGTCACATATTATTAGATTACGGAACGGCGAAACGATTAAATGCGTTTGGCGTGCTTGCATTTATTGATGTTTGGCACGAACGTTTCAAGCTAAAAGCTTCCAACCCTCAAGATTGCTGCTCGATGCCTAATTCAGATTGATATTGAACTAAAGGCGTGTGTATTCGTACCTCCAATCACGAATTCATCACTTCCATTATTTTACAATCATCCAATTATTACATTTTATGCAGCTAATCTTCGACATTCGAATTTCAATGCTTTGTTTGTTTAAAAATATGTGGAATGGATTTACTTTTTGAATTTAAGATAGAATTCTTTGTATACAATAAAATTTGAATTCAAACATGAAATTAGGTAGCAATTAACTACCAACGTTTCCTAAACGACATGAAAATTGTTATAAATTATTTAATTACGAATTAATTGCTGGATTGTGTATGTTCGTTGTGTATATTAGCAGGTTGTTATCATTGGCATCATTATATGCGTTACCTTGCAATTATATCATTCAATTTCATTGTTATCTTGATTTGCTTTCAGCCAGAGGTGCAGAAATGGACTGAAGAAGATTCTTATCAAATGGTGAAAGCTGCATGTGCAAAAATGACAATTTCATATCCAAAAAACCTGAAAATTCAATTGCAAGTCATGTTTTTTCATTAGCTAAAATTTAAACACATATTATACTTGTAATTATAATCAAATTTTCACTAATTAACAATTCTCGTCAATTTACCTTAACCACAGATTCAGTTACATAGTAAACAATGTTATAACAATGCTTCAACTAAATTTTGCAAATCAAAAAATTAAGAATCACGCATTTAAATTAGGCAACCCGTTTAACTTTTCTCGCAGAAACGAAAAATTTTGCAAAGAAGTCACGACACAAAAGTTTGTGTGCAAACATATTTAACTTATCGAATCGAACATGTTTCAGCAACTCTAATATATAATTTGCGTCGTGTCTTGATGCCATTAGTATCTGAATTAATTCACATCCAACGACGGATTAAACTGAAGCTTAAAGTTCAAAGGAACATTTTTTCATGTTGTTTGTTATTTTGCAAAGTCACGACATCAGCACACATGAACTTTTAATTTTTATTCTGCTACCCTCTCGTCATTTCTTTGATGTATATAGCTAGATTTAGTCTTTGTTGTAGTATTTACCCAATTGTACAATTTTGAATGTTGGATAATCATCAATTCACATGAGAAGTGCAAAATTTAATTCTTCAGCATCCAGTCCAGTTAAATGGCTGCAAATTCAGGCGCCATCATTCAGCAGTAAGCTGATGATGATGCCAAAAGAGAAGAAGATGATGAGGTCTAATGATCATGTTCGTCAAGTCTTCAGCCAACCACAGAAAGGAATCGAGTAGCTGCAGGAATTATTATTCAATATGTCGGAAGACATCAAAAATTTGAAGAATTTTTAGGTTTGTGCTTTGAAACAATCAACGATTTATCAAAGACATCTTTAGTGAAGAAATTGCTAAATTTTCTGTCTGGTCAAATATTACTAAAATTAGCAAATGAATATTTCTGAACTCGAAATATCAATTTATATTTTTTTTCATTTTAAGCAAATATGATATGGTTTAAATATGGTTCATTATTAATCAATTGAGAGTCAAATTTTGTTGCTGGAAAGTTTTGGTCCAGAGATATTTGAGCTTGAACATGTTCAAATTCAAATGTTGTGTGACACATGCATTTGCAACATTTGCAACCTCCCGAAATCTAATTATAACTTTTATTGTTAATGGGGGGTGTGCCATTGGGGGGTTGTTTGGACCAAACAAGGGCGCGTGCCCACCTCCAAAAAATTCCTTTCCAGAAGCTCGTGCCCCAATGCGCTCGCTGCATGTGCGAACTCCACGTGCTCGTTGAGGAAGGCACCCTCGAGGACATCTGTGTAAGGGAGGTGTGTTCGCCGCCGCCTCCATGGAAGTGTCGCAGCTGCCCCGCACGCGGATGCGATGCCGTGCTGTGATAACAGCCACGTTTCCTCGCTGAGAAGAAGTCGAGAGCTGCTCGTCGGCTGGAGCCTTCGCAGCGAAAGAATGAGCGTTTAGCACGTGGGTGGAGCTGTCCTGTCACAATTTGACCCGTGCCGTGGCCCTTAATAGCTTGATTATTATTTTGCCTATAATTCGTCTGATGTGAATGCACCGGAAGGGAACCCGATACAGCAGCCGCTACGACCGAAACTTCTGGAAGCTGCTCTGTCATTGCGAATCGCTACTGTTTGACATTCTGCTCAGCTGGATTGGACAATGAGGAACGGCGTACACCCACTTTTTGATAATTATCTGCAGGAACTATTTCCGGGCGTTGTTCTCAACATTCAGCTGGTGCTTTGTGCCTAGTTGATAATTAGAACTTGCGAAAATCATTGAATCATCAACCTGAGAGCTGCAAAATGAAGTTGCAACCAAACGAATTTTCAGTTGAGGTTTCTTTCAATCCATGGAAAGATCTAACTTCAAAATTTTCAAACTTTAGCAGTCAGAATCATTCCAAACGAAAAACTCATAATAAAGCAATTTATTACTACTATTTAACACTATTGAGTCATATGTCATCGCCCCAAAAGATGACATTCTGTAAGAAATGCTTTGTAATCGACCGATAATCGATTATGTCCCAAATTGGAGCACAAACAATTGGCGAAAATGCGGCAGCAGTGAAAAAGACATCAAAAGCTCGCAAGAAACCGCAATTCTTGTACAACTCAAATACAATTTGGTACAATGTCAATGTCCACATGTTACTTCTGCAAGTGAGTTACATATCTTCCTGGGCTTCCTTGGGTGTTATTACAATTGTTACCAACCAGCCACATCCGGATGAGCATACATGTCGGCACTTTTGCACTTTTCTGTCCTTTTCATCACAACAACTGGACAATCATCCGTTGTGCCTCGAAGGCGCTTCATCTATCGTATTGTCATGCACTTCTCTTCCAATGCCGACAGGAAGCGCACGCAAAAGAAGCGATAAAAATATAGCAATAGGAAATGTGTCAATTACATATTTACTGCCTGACCAAGACATCACCCAGAAGATCCAAAGACTTGATGATTGCAGGAAACCAGATACTTTATAGAGAATCGCAAATTAAGATATAAAATAAATACATTCCACCCAAGACTCAATTTCTAATAAACTTAATTTCAGAGCTGCAACGTTGAGGTATCTTCAAAATGTTAGTGTGAATGCAGAATGTAATTAATGATTAATTATAATATAATAAGGGAATAGGGAACGGGGAACATGATTCATGAAATTGCTTTTAATTAATTATGTAATGCCTGTCGAGGATGGTAAATTCGCAATTAAAGTTGTAGGGTGTACGATGGCTATCATTTCGCCATTTCTGCGATCAAGATTGCAGATTTTTTTGCGATGGCCGCTCATTTATTGCTATTACACGTTGAATAGTGTTTAGCGTTCCGTACCTTCGTGTAATTTTCATTAAATTACTAATAATATAAAAGTAACGATTAAATAATGAGCGTAACGACTTTGGTGCATCCGAAGAGATTGCAATTCATGTGGATGCGCATGGGAAATAACACTTATTGAGGGTTTGCTTTGCATGCAATGTTGCTGTCAGTGAAATTATGCATTAAAAAACAACTCATTTATAAAGAACTTAAAACATCAAAGAACTTCAAAATATTAAAATTGCAATGATGCGTTTATAACATTTTGAATAAGATGTAGAATAATTCAAGATTTCTTACCTTTTGAGATAGCAGAAACAAATTATTGATTCAGAAAAGTTTGATTGTAACAAACAAAATTGTTCCCTAAAACTTTAGTAAAGTTTTCTAAATCATGTGGAAATTTTAGAAAATTTGTGACCCAAGCTGATAAGCTTCTCTTAATGTCGAAAAATTATCATCAATATCTAGAAAGAGCATTTAACTAAAACTATGTCTGCAAAAATAATCCTAAATAATGAAATTGATACATTATTTCCATAAAGTACATAGAGATAATCGCTTAGGATTTTGAACGGGAAGCAAGCTTCCTATTATGTGTAACAAATGCCTATGGAAAGCTGAAATTACCAACAATTTGTAAACCATTTCAACTGTGTAACCGTAATAATGTGAATGCAACTCTTGATTTCGAGGAAATTCACATTTTGCACGTAATTCCAACTTCTAGCTATAACGACATATGTGGCAAATGGCAGCAAGACACATTGCAGGTCGCATTTAATCATTGTAACAATTGTGAATGCTGAAATAATTTCACATCCGTTTTCCAATAGTCTGCTAACGCTCAGCAAATTATATAACATTGACGACAACCACCAATCACACAATTAATGAATTGAAACAATCCCTAGAATCAACATTACTTCATGCAAACCAACAGTTTCTATGCTTAATGTGTTGGAAAACCTCTCAACAGGTCAAAATTGTACATTTTATTTAATTACTAGTTAATTTTAAAGTTAGAGAAATGAGAACATGTTCAAATTTTAAAAGTTGTGCAAACTTCCAAGTTTGAAACCAAACGTGTAGAAACCTGTAATACATCGATTGCTACTCAAGTTGGTGTGTTCTCCCTCCACTTTATTTTTCCACAACACAGTGTTGGCCGGTCGGTGTGCATGTGTGTGCTCTCAGTGTCAAATACACGTTGTTATTTATTTTAGTTTAAACCAAATTAATAACAAATTTCTAAAAGTAAGTACCTTTAAAGTTTCCATAAGAGCTTAGAATAGTATTAGCATTTGAGTAGATGATGGTTTGGATTGAGAAATATGAGATTTTAATACATATGGGTTTAGAGGTTATATTGGGAAAGGTCTCGGTAAATGACTAAATTCTTTATTTTTACGTACTAAAATCTTAGATAATTTAGAGTACGATTGTCGCGAAGGAATGATATACTTATTGTTGTATAATTATTAAGAGATAATATGTCTAGCAACTGGATATGATTAGCTGTGGTTGTGATGAACATATTGAGCTCATTCAGTTAATAGGAAATTAATTAATCTTTGCAAAACTGCAGTGTTTTGTTAACGATTTAAAGTGCTATGGCATTCTCTGTATTAAGTGTATCATAGTTTTTCTTATATTAATAGATAAATGTATGTATTTTATACTTTAGCTTTGTATGTGTTGGTGGACGTGGTATATTCTTATTTTCCGTACTAGTAGCGACATCACTTATCGAATGATGAAATGACTAGCATTTGAATCAGCATGCGCGTCATTTGAGGCGCACCAAGGAAGTGCTGCACTGTTATTTGCCAATAATTTCGCATTTCGCTTGGCAAGATCGCTTTGGCCACCGGCGAAATTTACATAATACGAGTCGATATTTGCAGAATATGAGCGAGTAACAAGCGTTCGGCTCCCGCGGCGGTGCTAGCGATAATTACATTAATGCTCATTGGTGGGCAAAAGGACGGCGCATTGCAAAATTGCAGAGCGCGGCATGCGTGTTCGTTCGCTGGCGAATACGAGAGCACGATGCTGCACTTTATTATTAAAGCGATATTTTCAAAATCGCCATCGTTTTTGAAACGAATGCGCGCACCCATTGCGAAATTCCTTCGATATTGCCAGAGCGATTCGCGTTGTTGCAAATTTTTTCCCCTGCATTTTGCGATATCAAGATTGAAAATTGCTATTTGCCGGAAATTAAGTTGCACATTGCAAATGTCTGTTATTATTGGCAGCAATGCGCATTTGCATACAGCGAAGTCGGTGTTGTTGTTGTTGTTTCAGTTATGCACTCGAAGGGATGGCAGAAACGGCTGAAAACGCGAAAAATTATTGGTGTTTGCCAGCGAGAAATGGATGAAAACGAAACCGTACAAGGCGCAGCCATAATATCAGTTATTGATGCTATTGCAAGTTGACTGCGAATTCACCAGCCGTTGGAAAACTATAATTTTCCATTGGCTTAGTTAACGTTGCGAAAGGCATGCGAAGGGGGGCATTTCAAATTATAGAAATTTTATATGCAAAATACATTTTGTGGAGACGAATCAATGATGGCGCAAAAATGCTGGCCGATTTAAGCACTTGCAGCCGATATTCGCGACGGCCTGGAGTGGCATTTACTGAAATGGTTTGTTCTTTTTTTGTTCCAGAATGCCGCCGAAGAAGGTTGCAGAGCCGGAGAAAAAGCCATTAATCGGACGCGTCGGTACAAATCTTCGTGTGGGTATTGTGGGTGTGCCCAACGTTGGAAAATCAACGTTTTTCAATGTCCTAACAAAGAGTGCTGTCGCCGCTGAGAATTTCCCATTCTGTACCATCGATCCAAATGAGAATAAGTATCCCATGTAGTTTTATTACATCATTTTTGCATGATTCTCTTCTCTGCATTTTTCAAACTTTCAACATTCATAATTTTCAAACTTTCATTGTATGTTGTGTTGTATTGAGTTTACTAACAACTGTATGATTTTTGTGTGTTATTGTAATAATTATGTTCTTTTATGTTTACTAAAAAACTAAAACTTTCCTTTTGGTCTCTTCTTCAACTTCACCTTCGAAAAATCATTCATCGCCTACTTATTTTATACATTCAAATAATGTCAACTATTAATTCATTGGTCATTCAAACGGAATGTCATTGAATTTTGTACCTGAAAACGATGATTTGTATCAATTCCAATGCAACCAGCACGTGCTAGTTGAACGAGAATTCATCAAATATGTGCGTGGTTTCGAAGACAACCAACTCGAAAAGAAATATGAACCTCCGGAACTTCGAGAATGGTATCCCTTCGTTAATTCTTACTATGAATTTGCTGAAGATTATGATGCAGTCAATCGCGTTCCTCATCTTCTCCACGAAAGATACTCCAAGGTTTCTAATGTTGTAAGTGAGGAAACAGAGGCTTCAACAACAACCAGTAGTAGTGCTCCACTACCACCGCAGACCCAGGCTCCAAAAATAGATCATTTCGTTGAGAGAAAGGCGCAAATCGCGTACTTAGAAACGAAACCGAATTGTTTCCTAATCTTGGGCAAGCCAGACTTGGGTGAAGATCGTCTGGGTCGATATCTTGCTGATTACTGGAAATGTGTTTATATCCATCCGGAAACGCTCATTCAGGAAGAGGTGCAATCCGGAAGTCGAGCCGGGCTCTGCATTGAATTCAATTTGCGTTGTGGACGCTCCATTAGTATCGATGTCATTTTGCGGTTGTTGGAGAAGCGTCTCAATAGTGATATTGTACGCCATCGTGGATTTGTGATATGTGGTTTTCCACTGATCCAGAATGATTTGTTCAGTGAAGACCCCATGTCTTCAGAATCAGCCATATTCAACGTCCATGAAATATTTGAGGAACTGGTCGAAAGTATTGTGGGTAATGTTGAACCGAAACATGGTTCGCGAACTTCCTTAGTGGACCCTGAAGAAGAAGAAATGGATACTGTAATTATTCCTATCAAAGAGGTCAGTCGAAAAGTGAATCGACCTTCATTGGATGTTGGTGTTACCAATGATCCAGTCTGTTTCAAAAGTCGATTTTCGATCAATGATAGCAATCAGATGGAAACAATATTCTCCCTATGTGGTGAACACGATTACATCCTAATTTACCTCAAATGTCACAATGAAGAGGTCGTTAATATCCGCAAGGATAATCGCTATGATGGCGAAACGTTGCAGCAATTGAGCATGCAACCTGAACGCCATGACAGCATTTTCTACACTTTGTACGATATGTACGCATCGCCTGATGAATTGTATCCACATGAAGACGACGAAACGCTGAAGCAAAAGGTGCTGAAGGTGCAGCGGGATTTCCCAGGCCATGTGCGCATGCAATTGCAGCGCTATCTCATGGAATCGCAATTAATAATTGAGAAATACATCCTGCTCAAAAATCCCGAACAGATTATTAAATTAGATGCTCGCATGCCGCCTCATCATTTATTCCAAGCGTTGCGAATGCGTTTGCGCGTCTTGCCACTCACACCTGTAGTCCTGCCCAAGATGCTAATCGCACCAGCTGTGGAATTCGACGAACCAGGCGAAGGATCAACTCCACCGAAGCAATCGTTGATGAACATCGACGAGGATTCGATGGCGGATGCATATGAAGTGCTTGCAATGCGCAAAGCTTTGGGACCACTCTACAAATGGAATTTGTCCGAGTGGCATTTTCAATGTCCTGTCGCCATGAAACAAGGACTCTCAGTGCAGGGAGTTGCCAAATATGCAGTGCACTTTATGAACAAGGTGTTTTTCCTCAGCGATGCAAAACGATGCGAATTATTTCTACGAAACCCTCGTCCGTATCTTTTGCCACCGATGCCCATATCAGTACGAAAGATTTGTGTGAGTGGTCCTAGAAATTGCGGTAAGAGTATCATTTCCAAATGTATACAACAAGTCATTGGAGGTGAACTAATTGACTTCTATACTGCAATGCGAAATTATTCGCGAAACAAGATCAGTGATATCCTGGATAGGGTGATGTTGAATGCCCAGAAAACTGCCATCGCTCAAATGATGGAAGCTCGAAGACAGGAGTATTTCAGAAAAGAGTCTGAGCGGTTATCCAAAGTGAAAGCATACATTGATTGCATTCGGAAAACATTGAATGAGTTGTATAATTCCCTTTTGACATTGCAGTCATTTTCGGGTACTGAGCTATCACCTTTACCATCACCAGCTCTAAGGTCCAAAACGACCCAATTACAGGAAGCTAAAAATCTACAAATGAAACTGGCTGAGTTTCAAGAACTCTTCGAAATTGAAACCCCTGAAGATTGCTTGAAGTATCTACAAGATGAATCGTTGATTATGGCTCGACTTCCTCAAGACCTTCAAGAACCCAAAGTTTTCACCTATGAAGTTGTCGGACCAAATAGTCCTTTTGTCGTCAAATTTGTATCCAAGGCTGTGGCTGATGCTGAAGCTGAATTACTATTAGATCCGGTATCTCCATCAATTATAGCTGACTGCATCAATGGTATCTTAGCTGAATACAATGACATGGTGGCAGAAAACATTTTGACCGGATGGATCCTGGATGGTTTTCCGGTTTCAGTGGAAGTAATGCAAGCCATGGATGAATCCAATCTACCAGATCTTACTTATGTACTAACAGATACTGGTGAAACTTGCGAATCACTCACTCGGTTAATTTACTCCACCAAAGTTAATGAAACTGATCTAATGAACATTTTGCATGAAATTGGTATTCTCGATGTTCCTCCACCTAAAAAGGAACAATACGAATTCGAAACCTTGGAATCACATCGGACTAGTGAGGTCCCGGAAAATCTTGAAGAATATGTGAAGATTACTTTTCCAGAATTTGAGAATGCTTGTAAGGAACGTGGAGTTACTGTGCATCCTATTGATACTTCGGGGCTTCAAATGCAGGAGATTCTTACAAATGTGATTAATGATATCCGCTCCTTCAATAGCCAAATTGCGTACATGGTATCTCCTGAGGAAAAAGTTAATGAGCCGTTGAATTATGGAGAACCTGAAGAAATTGGTGAAGGTTTTGATGAAGAACATGAGGAAGGTTCTCCAGGAGAGTATTTCAAAAGTTTCAAGGAAAATCGACGTTTGGGTTCTACAGCCGAATATGATCCTGTTGCGTATTTTGATCATAATACTTTGTGGAAAGGTAAGGAAGAATTTTTGGTCCGATATATGAACAAAATGTGGTTATTTGCAAATGAGGATACAATGCATAAATTTATTGATGCACCTCATAGTTATTCAACTCGAAGACCTAATCCTGCTAGAGATCTCTCACCACGATTTTGTGTTGTTGGTAATAAGGAAATCGGCAAGACAACACAAGCTCAGTTGTTGTGTAAACGACTGGGACTTTTCTATTTCAATTTTGAAAAGGAACTCATTGCCAAATATGGTGATGAAGGATTGGAGTCCTATTTGGAGGAAGAAGTTGATGATGAGGTGTTGGAAGAGTTCCTCCCCGCATTTTGGAAGGACCCGAATAAGAAGGCTATTGGTTTCGTCCTTGATGGTTTTCCAAGACGTCCTGCAGATGTGAAGTTTATGATTTCTCATTATTTGATACCAGATTGTATTATACAATTGAATATGGACAACTACGAGTTGAATGCTCGTCTTTTAGAGATTCTTCTGGATGAATGGCGTGTACAGATTGATAAGGAAAAAGAACTGGAACAAAAGCGTTACAAGGAGGAATATGCAAAATGGCAGAAACGAGTAAAAGTTAGAAAACTCGAATTATTGAATGCATTACGTCAAGAACGCTATACATTTAAAACTTGGAACGCTGAAGAGTCCGAGAATGAATCCCTCATGTCTGTATTATCCTATCAAGAAGCTGAGGACGAAAAACGAGTGGATGAGATTCTTAAATTTGAAATTCCCGAACCGGAATTATACGTTAATTGGGAAACGCTTGAAAATGCTTCTGAACGATTACAGCAAGCAATTGAAGAAAATTCCAACACTGAACCTGAATACTTGGAACAAATCAAAGAAATTTGTGTCGCTGAGAATATCAACTGGAACATAGTCAATGCAAATTTGGAGATAACTAAGGTATATAATTTAATAATGCAGCACGTTATGCAATATGTATTCCGAAATAAGTCATTATTTGAGCGAGCTTATGATGTGTCAGTTGAAATGGCTGAGAAACTTCTCGAAAATGGATATTATTTTCTGAGTCGTTTCGGGAAAACATGTCCTGTACAAATGTATGAAAACTACAACCCTTTGCAAATGTACCTCAATAAGGAAGCAGCTTTTCAGATATTTCCAATGATCAATACAAATTATATTTATTTCATTTCGGGGTCTGAGAGTCGGGATAAATTCAAGAAAGATGTTTTGAAGTATATTGATCAGGATTACAAATCCTTGCCGTTATTTCGCGTTCGGCTTGCAGTTATTGGGCCGCCGCTTTGCGGAAAAACCACAGTATCTGAAAGAATGGCAACGGAATATATGTTGGAGCATATCTCAATTGGCAAAGCAGTAAGACGTGTCATTTCGTACATGCCCAGCTCTATTTTGGCAGGACGTGTAAATGCACTTTTGCGAAAAGGCAAAGAATTGACCAATGATCTGACGATGCAATGTGTGGAAGCAATGACATATGGAGCAAAAGCAGTCGCCCTGGGTTATATTATGGATGGTCTGCCCAGTTCGATAGACGATATCAAATATTTGGCGCAGATGAATTTAGTACCACATTTGATCATTGATCTCGAAGCAGCCCTAAATTACATTTTTGATGCCATGGATATCTTCGATCCTGTCTACAAACCACTGTATTCAAGAAAATTCATCAAACACCGATATGATGATTGGCTCATTGATAAGGACATTTTTCGAAGTTGGGTTGATTCGGAGTATCAAAATTTGGCGAATGTTTCTGTTATGCCTAGCAGATGGAAAACATGGCATTCTGCAAATGAGCTGGTTCTAGCTGTCATAAATGAAATCAAACATTACTATAGATATTGCGGAAGGGATCTTCCACTTCGAGTTGCAAATTTGTTGGTATCACCCTACGAATTTTTGTGTCATCAATGTGTTTTTAAGAACTTCTGCCCATTATGTTTGTACTATGAGAACACATTAAGTTTTGGGGGTAGCCCACCAGATCGTACGACCTTGTTGATCTACCATGGTAAATTCTACTGGTTATGTTCAGAACATTGCAATGAATTCCAAGATAACCCGGAAAAGTTTATTGGTTGCAATATCCGACATTCATTACCGAGTCAACTTCCAGAAATCTCAAGTCTCACTGAGATGCCAAGCAATGTATTCAATAATGGCTACTGCCCGGTGTGTCTGGAATCACACAAACCGGAAGTGGTCCTTAACTTGGGCGAATTAGCCTTTTCAGTCACCTATTCCGGAGTTACCTACTTATTTGATACTCGAGAATGTCTCAAGGAATTCTACAAACACCCGCAAATATACTGCAATACAAGTGTTGCTGAATCCAGTTCGACTTTTCCTTCAATGGACATTCAGTCCATGCCAACATTGGGCATGCTTGAACAATATGTTGCTGATCAAGTGATTAAGGCTCTCATAGAAGTTGAAGGCCTTCGTGTTATCATACCAGGACTAACATTACAACAATCAGCACTTGTATGCCTTGGTTTATTTCTGAAAATCAACAATCCGAATACCCCGGATAAATACGTTGAGTTCTACAAGCGTTCCAAGCAAAGAATCGTTGAATTTCAATCAACAATCAAAGAGCAGGTTGCTGAGGCGAAAAAGACAATCAATCCGTATCTTCACTACGAAGAACCGTTACCGCCGCATCAGATGGACTTCAGTATCCTGCACAAGGAACCTTCGGATAGTACATTTATCCGAGAGATTGTTGATAGTATGTTGGACAAGGTTGATTACGATCATCAAGTGGAAACAGCATATCTTTTATTTGGCGGTGGTGGTTAGCACGATTGGATTAAGATGGGTTTATCTTATTAATGTTTTTATGTCGACTAATAAAGATTTCTTGTATCCGTGTATTTGATGCTTGTGTTATGAAATTGGAGATGATGGAAGATGACTAACTATGGACCTGTTTCCAGCACGTCGCGTTCCAGTGCCTGATGATCGCTTTGATTACTTATGTCAGTACCACAAGCCAGCAAGGTGAGTGATTTTATAATAAATATTTTGAGGGCATAATCAAATAGTCGAATAACTAGTAATAACGACATACGGTAGCCAAGTTGGTTACATAATGGACATGGAAATTAATAGTCTGAAGAAATGTTTGGCGTGTATTAACATTGGGCACATTCAATCTGCCGCATGCGTGTATCAGTCGATTTCAATTTTGACCCGAAGCGATATTCTAAACAGTCTATTGCATCCAATCCTTAAATTTCACACGCTAGTGTTGGAAATCTGATGTTGGCTGGTCCCGGCATCATCATTGAAGACGAGCATATTATCATAAAATAATCATTCGATTCCACTTCACCAAAAGGCCGTTTATTTGGCGGTGTGTCAGGTATTTAGGCTGGCGACAATGCACAATCATGTCGGGCAGAATGCACATTTTTCTGTGCAAGCCATTAATTTGAAAATTATATCCTGCCCTCTCTTTATCGATTTACGTTCCATTCCAAAATGGACAATTTATTTTCCATTCGGCCTCCTTGTCTATTTAAGCGCCAGGTTTTTAACGCGTTTGAGATTTTTCGGCGGTGTCGTTGGAACCATGTTTTACAATCCACATTCTGGTTGTATGTTCCCACCGACATCAGAAGAAGAAGAAGGAGGAGGTCGAGTGGCGCCGTCCAAATTGGCAGCACCCCAATTATTTTATATATTATCACAGGGACGGCCATCATAGAATGGAGATACAAGATTAAATGAGACTAATAAATGTTGAATGGGGGATAGTAGTCATTTTCGTTCTAGCCATAATGGCAACAATAGTAGAATAGTACTGATTTTCTCCAAGTTGGAATTATTCGACGATGAATGGCCACAATGTGTGAAATTGATGTGTTCCAAGTTCCAAAAAAGGCGCACAGATATGAAAATAAAAATACGTATTAGTTTTTCCTCTTTGGTCTTATTTGTGTTGGGCGCTGGTGCAATGAAGCTTGGAGGAAAAAAGTAGTCGCTCGAGTGATGTGTAATTATTCTCATATTTTATTTACGCAATTAAATCTCGATTAGATGCCGTTCGACTCCTCACATTAGTGTGATGGCATTGCTCAAGCAATTCTGGGCGCCGGTCAAACGTCTGCGACATGTATAAACTAAATTTGATTATAATCATCGTTTAATTAACTCGTCAATTTATACTGCTTCGTGCATTTCAAGATAACGGCGGCCTTTGATTCTTTCAAATTGTTATCAAAACATTATGCCATTAATATTTTTGCATTTTACCTCATTATTATTAAAAAAATATGGTATGTGCTTAAGATCACACGACATAAGTTAAAAATTCATCCGCTAAAAATGCAAAATTTTCAATTTTTTCACTCATTTTACTATGAATAACTTTTAAACTGTTGGACCAATTAAACTGAAGTTGGAACCAAATTGTAGGTCTTGATGAGCACTTTCCAAAAATCTATGGGTTTATGCCCTTTTGGTAATGGGTTGAGCAGAAATCGCGTTCGAAGAAAAAATTTGAAAAAAAAAGTTTGTAGCGAAAAAAGCGATATGAAATTCTTAAAATCGCTCGAGTTTTCAAAAATTTTCAGATCTCTGGAACTAATGGACCGATTTGGATGATTCAAAGGGCATTTACCATATTTTGACGAAAAAATAACATTGATCATGGTCCCGANTCCTAAAAATGCAAAATTTTCGCTTTTTTTCGCTCCTTTAACTGCGTATAACTTTTAAACCATTACATCAATTAAACTAAAGTTAGAACCAAATTGTAAATCTTGTCGAGCACTTTCCAAAAAGCTATGGGTTCATGCCCTTTTGGGCATGGGTAGAGCAGAAATCGCGTTCAAAGAAAAAAATTGAAAAAAAAGTTTGTAGCGAAAAAAGCGATATGAAATTCTTAAAATGGATCGAGTTTTAAAAAATTTTCAGATCTCTGGAACTAATGGACCGATTTGGATGATTCAAAGGGCATTTACCATATTTTGACGAAAAAATAACATTGAGCATGGTCCCGAATCTCTACGGAATTCAGAATTACCTGAACATGAAAAATGGGGTCCTAAAAATGCAAAATTTTCGCTTTTTTTCGCTCCTTTAACTGCGTATAACTTTTAAACCATTACACCAATTAAACTAAAGTTAAAACCAAATTGTAGGTCTTGTCGAGCACTTTCCAAAAATCTATGGGTTCATGCCCTTTTGTCCATGGGCAGAGCAGAAATCGCGTCCGAAGAAAAACTTTGAAAAAAAAGTTTGTAGCGAAAAAAGCGATATGAAATTCATAAAATCGCTCGAGTTTTAAAAAATATTCAGATCTCTGGAACTAATGGACCGATTTGGATGATTCAAAGGGCATTTACCATATTTTGACGAAATAATAACATTGATCATGGTCCCGAATCTCTGCGGAATTCAGAAATACCCGAAAAATGCAAAATTTTCACTTTTTTCGCTATTTTAGAATCAAATTGTAGGTCTTGATGGGTCCATTCCAAAATTCCATGGATTCATGCCCTTTTGGACATGAGCAGACTAAAAATCGCGAAATATACGCTTTCAGACAATACAATTCCTAGAAGAATTCTAAATTTTGAGAACATGTAAACTTGAACATAATTCTTAGTAAGCTTTCTGGGTAAGCTTCAAATAGGAATTCAACCAACAAACATGTCCCACTCAACTGATACCAGAACGGGATGATACTGAAGAGAATATTTCCTCGTAATTTGCGTCATGAGAATATGATTACATTTCATATTTATCAGAAATATTCTGACTGTCTGGAATGCAATGCTTGTGGCAGTGTCATGAATGATAGTTTCTTCATATCACAAATCATCATATCCATTTCTTTCGTCGACATGTCAAGCATGCAAGAAAAATGTCTTTATAATTGCAGCAATCCTGCTGGGTTCGAGTGAGATAATGCAATCAGTAATTACGTGATGCGGTGGTCAGAATTCGTCTAAAAATAGAGCACCGCACCTCGATAATGAAACGTCCCATGTGCGATGCGCGTAATTGCGCGGCTTTCTGCTAAATTAGAAATTATTACATGGCGTACAAATATGTCTAGGACAACCTCCATCCAACATTAAAAAAACGAATGCAGAAAAAATTAATTCAAGTTACAAGCATGTCGTTCGGAGTGGGCGAGGTTCATGTCTAGACTCCAAACTTATGAAAAATACCACTCATTCTCGACTCAATCCAATTTAATGTCCTGCGATTTATGTGCTTGTATGTGCGATATGCACACGTTCATAAGCTTCGTTTTTTGCCATCTTTTATGGGACCAATTCAACAACCGATTGCGGAAGTGTCCGAAATGAATACCTAATGAAGTGGATTTATTGTGGGCACTCTATCGTGAGTATACTCGAAGAGTTTTACTGTATTCACATGTCATAAATACAGGGCGATTTCAATTTAGTAAGTAGTCTATAAAATTCGTTTTAAATCAAAGCCAGAAGAGAATCTGCAAACGGTTTAATTAATCAGAGTCTGAAGAGTAATCTCGAATGGTTTCAATGAACCTCGTGAACTGAAACTTTTTACGGTGCGATTAAACCTTCCACAATTGTGACTCACATTGAACAAACTGGTTTTTATTCGCTTGATTTCGCCGCGTTCATAAATTTTGAACATGACATATTTCCGGCTAGAAAAGCGCGCTTTAAGAAAAACCGCATATCTAGTGTACACTCACTGCTATCTCGCTACGTTTCTAATTGCTAATTATCTTATTCGTCGCGTAATGAAGTAATCACACGAGTTAGAGTCTGAATTGTTGATATTTCACAAGTTGTGACACTTTTTCGAGAAGAATTCCAACCGAATGTGACGCACATTGAACGTAAAATTTTATTAGTCTGTGAAAATTCGTTGGAATTGCAAATTTTAGTTGAACCAACTTATTAACATTTTTGTCATTATCTCTGTATATTAGGGCATGCGCGATAAAGCAATGGAATGCATAATTTAATGTTAATTTTGATGAAAATGAATTTTAATCCGTTGGAAATGAAATTTTATTTTTTAATTAATGTTGGAAATCATCTGGACAACATCGAGATTAATTTATGTAGGTTTAATTAACGAGGCAAAATTACAAATAATAATAATTTGCATAAACAATACGTCAGCAAAATGCAATTTTAATCGAAAGACATTAAGGTGGGAATCTATTAAAACAAGTCGCCTTTATGTAATACGATTATGGAGTCGATAACATGCGATTTCTCGCAAAATATGCAAATGCAAAAGAAAATGCAAGCTGTATGTCAGTAGGCAACAAGCGCGTGCAAAATGGCAACGAAACGAAATCGAATATTCGATATTGATTGCTGCCATTAATTCTTAATGACGACATTTGATCGAAATTAAATTAAATTCGGCGAATAACCGAACCAAATCAAACGCACGATGGACGTTTTAATTGCGAATTAACCATGAATTAATATCCATTTTATGAAAGTTAACACACACAACATTCTTTATGACTATTTGCTAAATGATTCAGAATTCACCAACAACAATAGCAACAAAAATACATAAGAATTGGGAAAGCTAAATATTCGAAGGTCTCACTTAATAATAATGCTTATTATTAAAATTATACGATGGTATCAGCAAACTAATTAATAATTATTAGTTGTAGTTTCAATTTTAGGCAGCTTTCGGTTGAATTATTGCGAAACTTTCCGATGAGGTCGACTGAAACTTTGCAGCATCGTATCGCATGAAAATCGCAATTAGGGCGTTAATTAAATGTTACTGAATGCAGGTTTAATTTCGAATCATCAATCCTCTATTGTAGCCTGTACTCGTATCGTTATTAAAGATAATTCCAATTAATTAAAATTAATTTCGTTTATTGAAAGTGCACGCTTGCTGCCCATTTCATTAGTTTAAATCGTTGTATAGAAAGCTTGCATTTAGATTATGACAATTTCACTTTATACTTTTACTTTGCATTCGTACGCGTTCGATGCATTAAGTCATTTCATTAGCGTATAACTCGTTAGAGATTTACGGGAAACATTGCAAAATGTTGTACAAAGGTTAATGATTAATTTGTTTCGTCTGTGACAACATTGACGCGTTTTACAGTTACATAATAACAATTACATGGGAAATAATGGATGCATTATACTTTGACACAATTCTCCCAGGATTACATTTCAAGACAATGATTTGAATTGAATCTGTGACTTATTTCTAACAGCTAATTAACTTGTTTGGTTTTTACTAGTTTTCAATTATCAGGAAGGAATTTTTGAGATTAATAAATTCATAGAATTGAAAGTTTGCACTGCATGCAATCATTGAAATATCAAATTGCATAATAATTTATGTAGTAATCCCATAAAAAATTGAAAACAAAATTTTATTAACATATTTATTTGTTGCTTGATACTCCATGAAATTGTTAATTTAACTACAGTTTGACTTGATTAGACACACGTCTGTTGCCTGCAATGAAGAAATAATTTCAGATTCAAAACTTTTTCGCAATTTGTAACTGTCTGGAAATTCTATCATAACTTCGAAACAATTTTTTTGCACTCCCTCATTTTTATTTCATTTTCTGCTGGTTTCTACATGAGGATATAATTCCTCATTAACGTTGTCCCATTTACTGCAAGTAAAACTTTATTACGGTCGAAACTATCCGGGATTAAATAAATGGCAGGAGTTCTGGGTTGGTTATTATGCTTGGAATTTGAAATAATGTGCTCCATTTTCCGCGATATCAAAGGATGACAGACGAAATAAGCAGCGCTCGTAGTTTTGATGTCAAACATTCATTAGAAATTCTAGAAGTATGCAACGCATTCGCGAATTCCTTTATCTGCACGTGAACTATCGCTGCTTTGAGGGAGTCCTTTTGTGCGTTTTGCTTGCTTCTTCAATTTTCGCCGTACAATTTTCTGAGACGTGCGCACGTGGGAACAATTCATGAATAGTCAATGCGCGCAAAACTTATTACATGCATTGTGTCTTCAATTATATTGCAATTACCATCCGAGCTCTCCTCGTTATTTTGCCATTTAGCACAATGATAATGTTGCATTCCAAGTGCTCTCTCAGTTCCAGGTTATCAGATCGCTGCCCGAAATCAAATTTTTATGATAACATTCAGTTTTTAGTACGGGATAACTTTGTGATTTTAGAGTCAAGTTGAGTCGATTTAGTCGGAGTCTTGTAGGAGTTCGTCTTCCGGTGCGATATGGCTGCAAATGCGTTGTAGGAAATTCTGAGTCATCTCGAAGCTGGGAAGCTCATAAAACATGCCGTGAAGAAGCGAGATGTCACGCCGAGAGAATATTAATGAAGTTGATTCGCATGCATTCGCAAAAAAAACAACTAGGAATAAAAGTAATCCACGCGCGCGACATACAAATCAGCGGCATTGTTTATTCGCGTTTAGTGATGAAAGGCTTTGTTCGCATCCCGTAATTGCCTTCCGTACTCGGATTGCGAAGATTCTTTGTTATTCGCACGCACTTCCATTCACGGTGAGACTGTCCGTTCACTGGGACAAAGAGTGTCATCATTACGGACTCGATTTGTCTCTCATTGCGCGCATAATTTGTATTCATGAGCGCGTCTTTTGCATCAGACGATCTTGCGTTTTTCTTCGGCGCGAAGAGATCATTGATACGACAGCGACGTGCGGGTCATATTTGGCAATATTTGCATACGTCGCACATAAATAAACAATCTCGACGCGATTTGCATTTCGTTATTTATACGCTGGTTTATTGAACAACAACATCCGGGTGAGGACAACATAAAAAGCGTTGGAAAATGCGCGCGTTCGCTCGAGACACGCTTATCTTATTAATAACACAATCATTTTCTCAAGTGCCTACTTATGTTGGATGTGTTTTTCGCGTTTCTGCGGCCGGCCGAGACTCATGTTGATATTTACGAGCTCGTATAAATGTTGTAGATGGGAGCGAAATGCACAAATAATTTTTTACGCTGTTTGTTTTGGCGCTTGCAAGTATTTTTGCATTTTCCAAGTTAAATTTCAAAATGATGCCTAGCTTTTACTCCAAGTGGATTTTTATGGATGCTGTATTATTATTGCATCCTTCAAGACGACAGATTCGAAAATTTGCAAATAAATTACAGCCGGAATGCAGTTCGACCTATCAATTAATGTTAGTTCTTCTTGTTGCAGGAAATATCAGCGCTGTGTTTACATACAAATCCAAGGGCGAAGAGATGGCCAAACTTGTGGAAAACAACCCCAAGGTGCTGGTGCACATCACGATAGGAAGTCACACGTTGACACGGACAAATATCAACAAGTAAGCTTCTGGAAGTCGATGAATGTTTAGTTAGTTGATTATCTCTTTGCGATCATGAAATATCTGCAATTTTCCCGGATTCTGAACGATGGATGGAAAACAAATCAACCATAAATTTGCCTGCTCGTTTGGTCTTGGTTCAATATCACAGACGTGTTACTAGACGAGACCAATAAACAAGCGATCAATAAACACGTGGAAAATGCGTCTAAATATTTGATAGACGAAAATAAACAGATTGATATGTTGAAATTCACGGCACACGAAGACAGCAATAACCAAAATAATATCGAATCATTTTTTCGTTAAATTTTTATTTTGATCACTTATTTTTAGAAGGCTATGAATTTCAAACAAATGAATGATTGAAAACATATTGTACTTAAGATTAGAAGGTAAATTTCCGTTTTGTTTTCCATTGTTGACAATTTAGAAGGAAATGTCCTTGTAGGGAAATATTTGCAACAAAATGACAAAACAAACAAAAATTACATATTCTTATCGGTTTGCTAATAGCGACAGAAGTGTGTAGATAAGCGGTTAAAACACCGAAATATTACATCGGATATTCAAAAAATGTGTGCATTATGCATGCGCCTACATTCGCGTTATCTTTTCGTACATTTTAATTAAACGGAAATATTAATTTCCCTCCACTGTTTGCGCGCAAAAATTCCATCCGAGCCAATTTGTGGTGTGCTCCTTTTTGTTTTTCGCCAGGCCAGAATTTAAGTACGCTCATTGTTTGTTTGTGCCTCCAGCTTCGTTGTCGTCGGCGTCGTTGAACATTCGTCAGTCTGAGCCGGGTTAAATTTGCATTTTATATTTATAATTTGAGCGGCGCTTGTTTTGATGGCGAGCGCGAAATCCAATAAATATTAATCCCACATAAATCGTCGTAAATTGCGAATTCGCGACGCGTCGTCGTCGATAAAAGCGCGCTCTGTAAATGAATTTGCATGAGATGCGATCTCTCCGAACGCATGTTAATTTTTGCACACCAGGTCTATGAAGATGATGTCCATGAATACCGTGATGAGTCCAGGACTACTTGCATAAACACATGAACTCATGAAAACGAAGGCAATTTAACGCCCAGACGCGACAGAGATAAACAACGCGAAAAAGGAAACGAATAACCGGAAATTCAAGCAAATGTGTGCAAAAGCTGTCACAAGCACGAACAGCTGTAATAATCATAATTCATTCCATGTACCCAACGGGAACAACCAGTATTGATACAACAAACTCGGGGAAAAGCGTTTTTGCTGGTGTTTCATACACCGAGATAAATTGAATAAGTTCTAATTGACTTGTTTGTTATAATTGCGCAGGTCATTGCATCCAGGCCAATTACTCATTGCGATTTATTATTATATTTTTGCCTAATTACAAGCGATGCATGCACTTGTTCGCTGTGTGTGCGCAATATGTTTTTAATTGCGAGCAATTATCGGTTAATCATGCAAATTGAGTTTCGGAAGTATTGACATAATGACCTCGTGCAACATGAATATTTATGCGATTTGCCTAATTAAATTGAACCGCAAAGTATGCGACAATTCGTTCGGATCATTTAATTTGTAGATTAGCTGTTTGGTGTTTTGGTTTATTTCCTTCTAATCTAGGAAAGGAATTATTTACGAATGGAATTTTATTTGATGCAATTAGCAAAATGCTTCCTTTTCAAATTTATGTTATTCGCATTAAATTCCTAGGTCGAATCACAAACAGCTTCCGTTTTTTATCAGACATTTTTATATTCTCCAAATTTATGTATAATCTTTTTTCATCTTCCTGGTAGTTTATCAATTTTTTTCCTGAAAATGTAATCAGTTTGCAGTGAAAGGAATTTCCAATAAGTTGTTGGACATGATCTTCAAAATTTTTTACTTTGAAAAATTTTTTTATGGAACTTTTCATAGAGTTGCAGATTTCGGAGAATTCTGTTGTTTAATGAAAACAAAAATGCATGCGAGAAACCGGAAATTACTTATGTTTGAACTTAAGACAAATGTATGGCAATGAAATATCTTGTAGTTCATTTGTATTCCATCCAAGTAACTGTAAAAAAAGCTGAAATTTTCAACTCAAAGAGATATACTGGAATTTGATGTTAACAACATGTCATCTACAAGTAACCACTAAAAAACTGTATTTGAAATGACTTCCTTTGCTTTTTCAGAACGTCGGTATTGTTCGTGTCGATTACATTCATAGTTCTTATGATCATTTCGTTAGCGTGGCTCGTGTTCTACTACGTTCAACGCTTCCGATACATTCACGCCAAGGACAGACTCTCGGTAAGTTTTTACTTTTCAATAATTACTACCTTATACTCGAGTCAACAACCAACTTCTATCGATACGTCAAATCATTCTATTTTGTTGTTGTTTCACCATCGTCACCAATATTTGCACTGATTATGAATCGGATTTATTCCCGATAATCTCGTAAACTAATCGATGATTTGTGTGCATCCCCAGAAACGATTATGTAATGCGGCGAAAAAGGCGCTTTCGAAGATTCCCACGAAGAACATCAAAATCGGCGACAAGGTAATAATTAGCCGCACTTAATTGCTATCTGCAAAAGCCATTGTTTGCATTTCCACCGTATTATCCTCTATGCGACAACAACAATTATTCATAATTAATAATCGTATTGCGTTCGGGAAAACAAAGCGCGCAACATGCACACGCGCTTGATGCGAATTTTGTTTTGATTCGCCGTTTTCATCAATAATATTTGCCATGCACTTGACTAGCACAAGGAGATCTATTGTACGCCTTTTACACACATATAGAACTTGCTTGCTGCCCGATTAATTGAAAGTGCGCATTTTAATTCGCCGTGAATTAATTAACGATGTTTACGTCCTTGGACGTGTATGGAACCAAGTTGCAAATTTGAATATCTAAATTAACAAGAGCTTTTTCGTCTCAAACAAGCGCAATGGATTTACGTTTTCCTGTTCGTCTGATAAAGATTGCAGAACCATTGTTTGCATTCATTCAGGGCTAGAAATTGCACAAAACAAATCGAGTATTGAGCGTTCAAAAAGTGTAAATATAAATAAACAACAATTTGTTGAATCTAGAAATGTGCAATTGTTATCTCTGACTTCCTGATGTATTTACTCGAAATAGATAGTGCTCCACTTGATAAACAATGAGCAATTTGTTTAAACACTAAACACTCATCACATTGTAATTAATTCCAATTACATTAACGTTACATTTTAGTTTAACCATAATGAATTGTTGCATGCCGTTTCTTGGATCCAGTTTTGCCAAGAAATGGTGCACTTTCGTTCGGGACACAAAAATATTCAAACTTGCAAAATTTTCGCTTTTTTTCGTTCATTTAACGGCGTATAACTTTTAAACCCTTGGGCCAATTAAACTAAAGTTAGAACCAAATTATAGGTCTTGATGAGCACTTTCCAAAAATCTATGAGTTCATGCCCTTTTGGTCATGGGAAGAGCAGAAATCGCGTTCGAAGAAAAAATTTGAAAAAAAAGTTTGTAGCGAAAAAAGCGATATGAAATTCTTAAAATCGCTCGAGTTTT
>JARJDZ010010546.1:0-35067 GCA_030264555.1 Aleochara sp. GC000083
CAGCGTCGAGATACATGTTCGGACCGGATGGATAGTTATAATCGTTTTAATTCATTAACAACAAGTCGCCATGTTATCTCCCCACCACTGGAGATGATGCGGTTTTCGAGGTTATATCGACGCCTCTGGGGGCAGCAACAAATTGAATTTGCCGCATGATTGAATCGATTAGTTTGCTTATCGAGATTGATCAATGATCCATGTATTTTAAATCTGACAACTGTAACTGTTTATTCCTATATACACTACGCTTTATAGGGAGCAAAATTAGTTGCCTATAGTAAAAAATGCAAATATAAAGTTTTTAAGTTTCGAAAAGCATTTTTGGTAGAAAAGGAATTCAGAATAGTTCAATGTGAGTATGAATGAAAAAAAAATAATAATAATAAAAATTCAAATAAATAGCATTTGCATCCGTAATGAAATAGTTATTTATGTGTCAACAATAGAGGGCGCTCATAACGATGAATTCCAAGCGTAAAGGCGAATCTAATTTTTCGATTTCATTAAACACGAACAACGAACGAATGAATGCGCGCAAAATTTTCCGCGAAGAGACGAGGCGGCACACAAAGAGCACCATTCTTCGCGTGATGCAGGCGAATGGTGTGCGGTTACGCGGGGGCGGCAATCGTATGCGGATACCGGGAGCACATTCACGCTTCAGATTTCCGGGTGCGTTGGCGATGCGCATGCAAAGCGTCGCAATAATGCATGCGAAATCGCGTCTCGAGTGTGCGGTTGCATTTTTGCATTTCTGCATTTATTGCACGGCTGGAATAAGATCGTGCTCGCGTGCTTCACACTTTTGCAAACATGGCAGACAGGAAGTGATCCTTACATGAATTCCTAATTGCATGTGAAATCATTTTCGCAATACTCATTCCTCTCTGTCTTCCATTTGATTTTTGAATTTTAATTAATATAACACTCATTTGTATACTTCATTAATGAACATATTAATTTTAAAATTGCATACGTAATTGACACCGTTGGCGTTTGAAATGAAATGTTTATACACATTTTACATTGCTACATCACACAAAAAGCGTCGTTAAAGTGCAGTGTTGTGGGGTCGTAGTGGGGGGGTGGAAAATCCCGACGCGAATGCATAATAAAAATTAATGTTGGATGAAACTGGGCTTTCTCACATCAAGCACGTTTCCTTTATTCAGCGCTCTCCTCTCGCATAGGAGCGCAAACAATTTCGCATTGCCATTTCGCGCGTCTCCGCATCGCTCTTTTTTCGCACTTTCCGCCATTGTGCGCGCGCCGTATTTACATAAATATATGAATATATTGTGCGTTATATTTCGTTGTATTGTAGAAATGCATGGATTCAACGAGAAATTACCCGGACACAAACCACTATCAACGCAAACTTGTGCTTGCTAACTTCACTTCATTCAACTTGATTCATGAATTATAAATTTCCCATTTTCCATTTCACATTATATTCTAGGATTTTTTGTTGTTTGCCTCGCGGTTTCCACATGTATTATAAATGTCGAGGCTTTGTTTCAATAACGTGTGGATTTTCTCGATCGTGTATTTCTATGAAATTATTATATTTTTTAAATAATTATATTTTAATTTACAAAAATTCAAAAAATGATTTTTTTTAGAAATTAACGGACTATTTTAACCTGATGGTTCAAACTTTGTTAAGCCTCAAGAAAATTACTTTGATAGAAGAATTAGAACTTGGAACCGACGATTCAAATCTTCACGAAAAAGTCGCGAAAAATTCGCAACAAAATTAATGATCTTAAAAAAGGAAATCAGAAAGTGGCACTCTATGTCTTGAAAAATAATCAACCCCAATAGATTTTTTTGCAAACTCTTCAACTCTCTTAGAACTGTAAACACTCCAACAAAAAAATCTGCGAGAAGTCATTCACCAGACAATAAATGCAATTTGCAACGGTTCGAAATGTAATCATTGGGTAAGAACAGTGGGTGACGTGAAGAAAATTGCGCGCAGATTTCCGCCCTCGACAGGACGACTCCTTGGTAGCTACCAACACCACCCTGACTACCGGAAACCAAGAAAGACTCCAGTAGTAACGGAATTATCCACAACTGATGCACAAAACACATCGTCTTCCGCCTGCAGCAACGAAGTGGTGCCATTATTTGCTCCTTTTTCCCATCATCCTCTGCGAACGGCTCAATGTTGCTTCCTGCGCCGCCATCAATCGAGCCGTGTGTGCGTGGATGGTTGCATCGAGTGTGTGCCGGATGCATGCGATGCAATCGTTGCTTGGATTCCATCCGATCCAAGAAACGCCTCGAGATCTATTGGCTTTTGTGCGGATTCTCGGTCGATGGTGCGTTCGGTTCGGTTTGACAAAGGCGCAACCACCATCGTCGATTGTTTGACCCCATCCGGGGGCGGCAATGGCGGAGCACATCGAGTTAGTCAAACGCAAGTTATCATTGAGGTCGTTGCTAATAATCGAGCACAAAGCGACAGTGCGGATCGTATAAGAAATTGCTTGTCAATTATTGATTGCAATTGCGTACATTGAGAGGGAATGAAATGATGCGGTCTATTAGAATTATGTAAGCTGCGAGGTGAGGAGGAGGTGAAGAGGACTTTCATCTCCGATTCCAATTGTTCGAGAAGGCGGTCGAAGTATACTGATTCTCAGAATGGTTCTTAGAAGTCTTCGGTCTTCGGTGAGGTCTTTGACGAAACGAGGTAATTGTAGACGTTTGACGTTTGATATGAGTTGGTGATGTAATGTGAGATGAGGAATGGAGGAGTTCTTTCAAGAGATGTCATTCGAGATGTTGACAATGTTTTGAAAGAAATGGGGTTTTCAAGAGAAAATGTTGGGGTTTCTTTAGAACAAAAATTGATGATTTTGTTCTAGAACAATATTTGAAATACTAAACATTTTTTGAAATGGTATTGAAAAAAGGAGTGCTTCAAAAATTCTTGGACTTTGAATTTGAAAGTGACACAAAAATATTGTTGATCATTGTTCAAAAATATTATTTTGGGAAAGCAATTCAAGATACTATTCGAGATTTAACAATATTTTAGCAAAAATAGTAAGTTTTAAAATAAAATTATGTTTTCCACTTGAAATCAAGATTGGTAAAAAATAATTAATAGCTTCATTATTCCAAAAATACTATCAATATTTTGAGTTGCTATTGGAAAAATGTTTGAAGAAATTGATTCAAGATATCATTAGAAATATTAACAAAACTTTGGATTAATATTGGAAAAATGAGGAAAAGAAAGGATTTGTTTTTGAAGGTGACCTCTAAAGAGAAAATGCTGACTTCATTGTTCTAGAACATTAATCCACGGAAAAACTATGAATGCCACCTTCACACAAAACATGTCAACTATTGACAGAAGAAATATGATATGAAAATGCACACGAGAAAACCTCATTACAATGGCGTATCCTTTCGCAGGACTCATCAATCCGAAAACGGAAGAGGCGAAGAAAACCGACATTTTTCCGCACATTTGCCTCCCATCCATAATGAATCGCGTGCACAACACTCCAACATCAATCCCACACCTCTCCCAACTACTAACTTCCATCAGGAACAAACTTCCCAACTCCCACTCCGCCTCTTCCTTCTGCAGCACACACAGAAGCCTGTTTTAATTTAGTACCCGCGAACGCATTTCGGCCTGCGTCTGAGTGATGGATGAAACACGAGCCCCAAACAATAACTAATTACAAGGCACGACGAGAACGGGCTCGCCTCTTCAAACAATTCCGCAGTTCGCTCTTTGTTGCCGTTTGTTGTTTTTTTTTGTGCCAGCCATCATCCCGTCTCGTCTTTTCATTCCCTCTACAAGCTGGAAGAGCCACGTGTCGGATGTGTTTTTTCCTTCTTCATGGTGGATGGCTCGAAAGGGGCTTTCGAAAGATGGGGCATCTTTCGTGTAATAGATCCAATCTTGAGTGTAATGCATCCGTTAAAACACGCAAAAACAGGAGAGCGAAGACGAGAAGAACGCACTTTTAAACGGTTCCTCTTTGAGCGACGAAAATGAGATCCGAAATGGGCGAATGCAGAAGAAAACACCAAATGACTCCCGGAGTTTTTCCAAGCGATGGGAGAGATAGGAATTGATTGATTCCCGGTCGGGATAACTTGCTGTTGAATCGTGTGAATCGGGGTACAAGAACGCGAAGCGTCGATCGGGGGCGGAAACAATTTCATTGTAATCATTGTGACGGATCCCTACCCAAAACAAAGCACTTTAGAAAATAACCTCAAATTGATGCAACGCATCAAAGCGAAAGAAAGGTTTATATCTACAGGGTGTCTCGGATATACCTTCAAAACTTTACCCTTTTTACCATACATTTATAATCATTTTTTTCTAAAATGTTTTCTCCTTAAGAAGTTTTCCTTTTTTTGAAAATTGATATCATTATAGGAAGGAATATGAGAAGAAAATGAATGAAAACGCTCTGAAACTATTTGATTCTGTTCCAGTGCGATGTTGCACGTCGCCTTTCAGTTCAATTACATTAATTCATAAATTTTTCGCGCGCTCCTCGTCCTCATGTATTTTTCATCTTGCAAGGATAACGCGGGTGGTGGCTGCCTCCGAAGGATTTCCGCATGTGAATCGCAGGCGGACGTGCAGAAGGCTTCCCGAAGGAAACAGAAGACAGAGAGTGAGAGAGGAAACTGCTCCCTTTCCTCCAGAGTTTTGTCTCATGAAATTTTTGCCTTGCGCCGTCTCCATTTGAATACGATTATGATGAGATGAAAATGCGCCATTCCGCAACGATGAGGAGTCTCAAGTGAAAAATCAATTTATAATCCGGTTACTCAGGAGCAGGAGGTTTGCCTCTTCCTTGGGAAGACGAGTGGCACGAAAAGGATACGGTTGAGTGCAGTGCTCATTTCGTCCACGAAACATATGGACGAAGAAGAAGGCTTTTAGAGACTCGCTCGCCGAATGATAATAATATTACCAGATGTGTGCAATAACTGGTAGTGCTGATAAGAAATTTTCATATTGCCAAATGAGGTCTGCATGCATATTGAAGGTCATAAAGTTTTTTGATGGGGAAATTTCTAGATTGTTTTCCGGGAAATATTTGAGTCTACGATGTGGGAATTGGTATTTTAGGGTACCATCAAAAAATTGGAACCAACTCCTAAAATTATTAAATAATTAGTTTATAAATTTAGTATTTTTTTAAATATTTGATTATTGGTCCCAAATATAATCAACAATTTTCCATTTCAATCACCACTTCTTAAAACAAAATTCTAGAACTTTATAAACTTTTTCAAACTCTTAACTTAACTGAAATTTAGTATTTGAAAATAGTATGAAAATACGTGTAACTAACTTCCCAAATTATTAAACAAGTAATTTATTAATTTACTAGGTTTTTAAATATTTGGTTATTGGTCTCAAATATAATCAACAATTTTTCATTTCAGTCACCTCTTTTGAATACAAAATTATAGAACTTTATAAACTCTATCTAAATCTAAAATATGAAAATTAGTATTTTATCCTCATGAAAATAATAGGAAATATTTATAAATTTACTAGTTACTGGATATTGGTCCCAAATATAACCAATAATTTTAATTTCAACCATATTTTTTCTATATAAATATTCGAAAACTTTTGAAATCAAAAAAAAAATCGTTTGGGAAAAAACTATACTCAAATTTGAAACTAAGTTCACTATGTTCAGAAAATTCCCTAGATTTGATTTTCTGAAGACACAATGATCCAAAATATTTATCCTGGATGAAAAATCTTAGAAATGTTTGATGGTACCTTATATTCAACTAAAAAAATGAATTCTGCATCAAAATGAAACTATATCATAAATTATTCACTTTTCGGACAGGAAACCTCCTTGAGAATACCAAATGATTTACAAGTCCTGTACGCACATTTCCGGAAGGATAATAGAGGACTAAAATATTCACAGCAAATAAAACAGATGCGGCCCTTGGAGCACCCTCTCGGGGATATTTCCCCCCATAACATAAAGAGCACTTTGTACACTTTTCGAAACATAATAGCTGATTGCGCTGATAAGAGACGTGGCAATTCTTCCGTTTCCGCTTTGCTGCCCCCCTCCACCACCACCAGCATTTCCGGCGGACTTGTACGCCAACGGGGCACGTATCGTCAATATAATATTACAAAGTAAATGCGCTTGATTCAATATCTTTGCCTGCACGCACTTTTATCCTTATTGCTGTCGCCCTCTCTGAATTTGTGCACTTCGTGCACTTTATGCGCTTCGACCGCCCCCTGACACCCCCACAGCATCGAACGAAAGCCGGTTGATATACGAGCACCTTCGTGAGTATATAAAATATTTATGTGCTGATGGCTTTTCCGCGTTATTTATTTCGTTTAATAAACGTAACTTGGGGGGAAATACTTCTGTTTAAAGTACAAAAAAGTGTTCGTGAAAAAATAATGGGTACATATAAAAAATATACGGGAAGATATTTTCTCGGTACCATTGGAAAAAATGTTAGTACTGGAAAATTTGGAACGACCCTTGTAATATACCATTAAATGCTTTTAGACATTTTCATGCGTCTGCGTTGATCGAAAAGTTGCACAACAACATTTCGTGCGAATGTATTCGAGTGCAAATGCCGCGCCTAAATTGCGATCGACGGCATTCGCGCTGTCAACGTCGACGAAATCAAGCTCTTGGTGCATTTCATATGGAAATATAGTTTTTCCGCCGGCCTGCTTCACTCCGCACTTTGCTGAAATGCCGCTGAAGGAAGTGCCGATAGATTTATCGCTCGACTCATACATATTCCTCCATATGCATTAGGCCGGTTTGCCGATTGCCACGAGTGCAAATCCGCATTCCCCCACCACCCTTCTCCACGTCTTAGAGATGCTGCTGAGGCATGGCTTTTCTTCGCGTGCCTTCAGGAAAAGTTGGCGCGCGATGAATGAATGCACGCAGTTGTGCACGAAGAAGTTGGCAAGTCTCGATAAATGTCCCGCCGATTGCACGCGAACTATTTGCATTTATTTTCGTAAAAACCTTCGTAATACCTACGGCCCAAACGCCACGAATATATGTATACCAATCGGTTGATAGGGTCGCTTGATGGACGGGAAAATCGAGGCGGAGTTGTTGTACGAGTTTTCCTCGATTATTCTGAGATGTTTGATAGGTGAATCCTTCGCAATCATCATCAATCAATTTCTTGTGTATCGAACGAATCACATGGAAAATTCTGTTCCTGGTAACATTTTTTTATGGATTTGTTGCAATTTTTTAGAGTGGAGTGTTTTGATTTGTATTTCATTTCCTTTATAGAGAAAAGTGAAAAAATTCCCTAAATTAAACGAAAAATTATTCAAACAAATAGGATTTTTGTTAATATTAATATGCATTGATATTATAAACTCTAGTGATTTTTTTTTATTTTTTTTGCAACATAAAAGTTTTCAAAGTAAATTCTTGCAAAAAACAATTTATTTTATTCCCATTTTTGAATATTTTCTTTTGGTAATTTTATAAAATTTGTAAAGTTCTTTCATATAACAAAAATTTGAATTAATTACTATAAAAACGTAGAAAATATTGGATTATAAATAATTAATTTTTAAATCATCCGACAAAACCTCGGATTAATTATTCATAATTGATGCAATAAAACCACCAACCAAACAATCAAGCCCAGAAAATAATGAATTAATAATGACGAGATAATTATCCTTGCAATTATGTAATTTCACAGAACGACTCCCCAACACAATGCAGTATATTAATGACCCAAATAGACTTCTTTGTTCTTATCTCCTCTGGCCGTTTGCTGGCAACATCCCATATTTAATCAGTCAATTCTTTCCTTTATTTTCTTCCCGTCTCTTCATTTTATCGCATCCCAATGAATAATGAATAAATGAACAACAAAAAAACGCCAACTGAAGACGACGCCCAAAAAAACAACAACTTAATGCATCGCTTAACAAACTGAATATTCAAGACAGATTTCCACTCATAAAGTCATAAAACATTCAGATTATTAATTCACCCACACCCACACACACACACAGGATATGGCGTTCATTGTACAAACTATAGAATTAATTTGGGTGTGTTTGAGTGAGTATTTGGGGGTATTCTCTTTAATTATTTATTGAAGACGGCTGCTCGCCCATTCATTGTTTAGTAATTACGGTCCAGCCGTTAAGTGAACCAACAGCGAATGCGCTCAAGGACCAACTGCTCCTGAGGGTACTAATAAAATATAGCATGGATATTATTTCAAACGCGGGCGAAAGTTGGGAAATCAAATGACGGGCGGTAGCAACAGATGCTAAGAATGTTTGGAAATTAACTTTTACGTCTGCGATTTTCATCCGCACGAACTTAATTAATAACAACGGAATTGTAAGTGTATTCGTTGTGATGTTAAATCAACAAACAAATTTGCAAGAATTAAAGATTTAAAATTCTAAAATGTTATTTTCCAGAAAAGGATCATCAGTGATTTTTCCATTAGGTTCTAGCGAAAAGGTTCTATCGAGAAAAGAAAAGTCTTAAGCCGAAAAACGATCGACCATAATGAGCTTCATATCATGTGCAAAAACCAATGAGGATAAAAAACGTTAATAGTTCGTTTCGTTGTCTTTTTTTCTTGAAGCCCTCGAGGATTCGAAGGAAAATTTCGCTGACTACGTCGCGAATTTTTCAATGAATAGATTAACTTGATGGCTAATGGATTTGAAATCATGTCCTTGAAGGGAAATTTATTCGAAGCTCATCATCATTTCGCGTGGGCGGAGTGATCTTCGGACGAATATGATTGCTTTTTTACTTTATTGGCTTTTCGCATTCCAGTTTCCACGGATATTGCCCTGCACACTCACAGTCAATGACCGGAAAGGATGCCTTTTTCTTGAAGTGTTTTCCTTTCGGATTCGATCCTTCGAGTTCACTAGGAGTTTGACCCAATGAGGTCCCACTTAAAATCGAATGAACTGGATTTTTTACCTCTACCTCCAACACTATTTACTATCTCACTTCAGAAGTATTAGTTTTCCGGGTTTTACTCCCAACTATCAACTTATCTACTATCTCACTTTGAGAGTAGTTTTGATGCTTTTTGTAATTTTTTTCTGCTGGATTGTGGTAACTTCATTGAACCGACCACAACTTTCCCATCAGGATTCCAATTGGCATGACTCGCCGGATTTATCCTTCGAGGCACATATGAGAGGATATTTCAAGGAGGCGCAACCGGAAGTAGTGCGATATGTGTGACACATTGCGGGAACCTTCCAAACGCCATGGTTTTCCACCTTTAGCATCATCCCAGACTTCGTATGATTTACGATTGCCCCACGTTTCGGTCGGCCCATGACATTTTTCGAACCCAAATAAATGGCATCAGAGAATCTCTGCGTGAACCACCCAACCACCCACTAAAGGATGCTTCGGGCCCATTTCAGACATGAAGAAGTGTCGGCTGCTGGTGCCACAAAGATAGCAATAAAAATTCACTTCATATACCCTCTAATATGATAACATTCTACAGGGATATCAGAATTTCAAAATTTTAACTGTCAAAAATTTCAGTTAATTTTTGCAACTTACGACATATATCATCAACCCCATTAACTAATTTTTAATTTTTTCGCATAATTCATTAGAGATTTTCTGGGTGTTTTAAAAATTGTTTATGAATCGTCCTGTATGAGGATTCTTAGAGGGTTGGTTCTTGTGCGATTTGCTGAGCGTTTAAAAAATCGAGTATATTTGTTGATGCAATCTGTACGCGTCCGGCGCAAATGGGAAATGTGTTTATCATGGCGACACCCTCGGAAAATGCCCCATCACTCCCCCCACCAAGGTCGTCGATGGAAATTGCTGAGCAATTTCTCTCATTTGCGGACGCGGCCGACAAAACAACAAAAAATGAAAAATCTATTATCTCGTCGCTCGCGCGGTTGAATGACGCCACTTTTATGAACGTCCATAAATTACCCAAATGTAATTATTGCTTCGATGTGTGGGTGTATCATCCCCTCCATCCAACATGGCGGAGGGGGCAACTAATTGAGACAAATATTCGCGTCATCATCATTTGGGATAATTGAATTAAGACAAAAGCATTTCAATATGATTCATACCGGAAATAAATCGTTTTTTTTTGTTGCAAAACATCAAAACGCAATTAATAAAATTACATTATTTCCGATGTCACTTAATTTAAATTCGGAATTAATGTCCAAATCGATAAGCGGACCACGTAATTAATAATGTCACAAAAGTGGGTAATTAATTATTTTAATTAAATTTAATAGTTTTAATTAATTTCGCGTTGTTAAAATCCATCATTTCATTGATTAATTTCAATAATCTCATAATTCCTTTGTTATCAGAATTAGTGATTTTTTTTTTGTTTGGTGTCGACATTTTTGATATTTATATCATTGGAGTTAGTGTCAGCCTAACGAAATTTATTAAATAATTTATGATCATTTCTGTTTCTCGTTGTGCTTATCGTGTCAGTGTACATTATCGCACAATGCGGCGTCCAAAAAGTAAATCATTTTTTCCGCAGTCGGAATAGGCGAGAATTCTCAAGATTTCGCCAGCTCGGGGACAATGCTGGAAGACGAACCGAGCAAGAACGAGATTCAAAGACGCATTAAACGGGAGGAACAGCAAATACGAGCCAAGCCGCAGCAGGAAGGCGATAAATTATTCCACTTGGCAGAAAGTTGATGCTAACGTCTGCTTTTATTGTGATTATTTCATCAACACAGTTCCAATTTACGAGTATTCTTCACGGACAAAAGCGACGAAGAAATCGGTGAAGGCGAAGGAAGAAATTAACACCAACGCGTTTGAATAATAAAAATTCCTCGTGTTCTCGAAATATTGCCTTCATTTTTGGACGTTTCCAAGCTATTTTTAAAACCTCGGAGAGCTACGAGTTCAGCGCCTTGAAGGAAGTGTGTGCGTGTGCCTTTTATTTTTATGGGAGGCCTTTAGCGCGCGTGTCGCTGCACTTAAATTAAACGTCAAACTGAAAACACACGAGTGTACGACGCATGGTATGCGGGAATAAGCAGCAGAGGGCGCGGCGGAGCGGGACGAAGAGAGATGTCGGGGAACCACAGAGTGGTAATCGTTGCAGGAACTGTGCAATCAGTGTATACATTTGTGCACACTGGCATTGAACGTGTTTTCTACTCGTAAGGCCCCAATGTTGGGCTGGTCGTAATGCAATATGTAGAATGCAGCGCAAGTACCATAGCATCGACCAGCGGCATTTAACCGCAAGCCACGATCGTTAGAATCACGTCGTGTTTAACATAATAACTCACAATGTTCGGGAATGTTCGGTTCAAGGTATAGAGCCATATTGAGTTTCTACTGGGAGTTCAATGGGGGATTTCATTTTTAAATGGTTGGTTAAATTCTATCTATAGTCTATAGTCTTTTTCAATGTTGGTCTTATGGCCCAAAGGGGGCAATTTGATTCCGAAGAAGGGCATTCAAAAATGGACTTTTAGAACCTACTGTTCAACTCAAATTATGCGACTTTACATGAAGGATATAAGAAATTTACAAAGGCGTATGTGGGACATGGTAAAAATAAGGTTAGGAAACAATGGTCTCTAAATAATGGGTCATTGAGAGAACCTTTGCTAAAATTGATCTATAAAAATTGGTCTGAACTGTCAACCAGATGAATCCCCAGGAAGACTTCAATCTCCAAGGTCAAGATTGTAACTTGTGATTCTGTAACCCAAAAAACTACAAGTCCAAAAAGCTTAAGACCCAGAATAAGGTCACAAAGTACCAAGTACAAACTTTTGCCCTGTCCAAATGGTCAATGTTGATGGAATTTGTATTCCTTATGAGTAAAACCATCTTTTAATTATACTAAACATTTGATTTTCAAAAATTGTTCAGAAACCATTCCTAGAACCAATAACCGACGATAAGCATTAAAAGGTCAATTACCTTTCTAAACCTATCATTAACTTTACCCTCAAGAAAAAGACAAAGACAAAACATTAATTTTGAATTTACAAAAAGAATCACATATTACAACCCAAACGATCTGAAACGGCCATCATATATCATTGCTACGCATGAAATACCACAAAATTACACATTTATTTTAAGACATTCTTCATTTTCAAAATTAGCCCCACTCTGTTCTCCTACTTTCATCTCTTCACTTATTACTGATTCAATACGTCTGCACTTTAAGTAATGTCTAAATGAAGCACAAGAGAACCTGAGCCGAATTTATCGCCGAACCAAGGATCCGATCTTCTTTTTTTTTGGTTCCCTGAGATGGCTGCTTAAAGGGTGGCAATGAAAGACGGATGACAGAGCATCCACACGGAAAGGAAGATCTGTGTGTGGTACAAGCAAGAAACATGCAGACAGACATTGCGAACATTCTCTCTCATCCATCCAGACAATCCAATTCAAAGGAGGCAGCGTTACAAGAAGAGGACCCACTATTGGGCCATTGACACAGAGACACAGAGGAGACAACGACGACAGGCTCAAATCGTGGCACTTCAATGTGTATCTGTCAATCGGGCGAAGAAATTGATGGATGCGAGTGCAAATGCGCGAAGTTGAGGGAACAAAGCGGGAAGAAGGAAGCCTCTTCTTGTGGGTACAAGACCCATTCCAAGGAAGGTGGCATTGTCTGTTTTAGGAGGTTCGTTCGATCAGTGAAGATTTTGTATGAGAATGATCGTTGTAGGTTACATTTCTGAAAAGGTTTTTGAACTTCAATGGAATTGTAATGTTAAATGGAGGGTTCCAGTTGGTTCCAAATTGGTTATTGATCCTGGAAAGTGTGGAAAAATGTGTAAAAAGTATTGGGATACTATGAAGAAAAGTTTGAAGAATTCGGGGATTCCCAGATTTATCTGAATACATGAATAAATACCAATGGTTCTTCTAATTCTTGGAAACCTTTCTTTTTGGGTTTAACAACTCCTTGGACCAAAAAAACAACAATATTTATCAGACCTTTTACCAGAATATAAAAACCTTCAAACAACCATGAATTTTACAACATTTCTTCAGTCTCACTTTGCAAAGACAGAACAAGCATGAGGAAGTGAAAACACACACGTTCTGGATGTGTTTCGTGTACTTTGCACTCGAAACTTGGCACTCTGCCTGTCTTTCAGTGCCGATGAGGAGCAGCAAGCAGCGAAAACTTAATGAAAACCGCGACGCGCGCTCTGCTCAAGACATTGACATCGCGCGACTTGGAAGTCAACGTACAGACGTTGGACGGAAAATTGAAAACTGAAAACGCAACGCGACGCAAACGACTTCCACGTGCAATAAGACACCGCCGATTGCCAGCCGACCGTCCGCCCGGAAATAGCTGCTTGGCTAAAGGAAGTGCACACGTACCGTAACGGCATTCACATTAATTTCGTCTTATTGGACGCCATCGCGAGTGGAGTTGTATTTGCATGTGGAAATTATTTTATGAAAATGTTCGTGCTCGGCAACAGCTTCCGTATGTTGCATTACCGCATCACGAGGCGAGGGATATCAAAAAGGAGTTTCTCGCAGCCGCAGCGAAATGATGATTAAATTTGGCAAATTTCGGACGAGTTTCGCTAATACAGGAAGCAGTTGCACAGCGCATCGCTCACGAGATGAATGATAATTAAATTTTCTAGCTGAATTTGTTTCTTGTTGGTTTATCTTTTTGTTGGAAAACTTCCTACTCGAAGATATCATTCTATAAATGGGGGATTTACGAGAAATGATCTAGAATCTTTCTATTTTCAGAAAATACCGACTTGGATTATCCCCATTCCAAAAGATCAATTGCCTTCATTTAGAAACAAGATGAAAACAAGGAATAAAAAATGTTTTCCGAAATGAAGCACGTTCGCGTTCTTAAGACCAGTTGTTAGGATGACTTATCCCCATTGAGAGCGTGAAGAGCATGAAAGGATTGAAACATTCCTCCCATTGCACCACACCACACGTGCCGCGCATTTGTGCCCCATAACAGCACCAAGCTAAACATTTCGAAACCGCAACGTGTCCGCAATTAATCACCATCGTTTAAGCCGCAATTCGGGCGGCATGCACCTTAAAATCGCAGAGCTTTCCCGCACTCTCCACTCGACGTCATCCCGGATCCACGAGAGGGCGCGCTGCATGCTTCCCTCATACCCTTCAGTCGGGACATGCCGCAGTGCATCAACCCACCTCTTCTTGTCTACCGAAGTGGAGGAATTGATGTTCTTCCCCGAGGGTTGATGGCACTGCATGCGCCTTCAAGCATGAGCGCATTCCTTCCAACAAGCAGCAGCCAGGATTACACGATGATGAACATGCACATCGACTCTTTGAGACGTCTCAATGCGAAACAAGGCCGTATTCCGAAGTTGGCAACTTTTGATAGGATACCACGGTGTGGAGTATGAAGTTCCAAGTGTCATTAACAAAGGAGACGCATGAAGATATCTATCGAATATATCGGGTATCAAGAAGGTTCTTGAAAAAAATGGGACCAAATTAGTATTCTGTTTGGTTCATTATGTCAATATGGGACAACAAATTGATTTGATCGTCTTGCAGGGAAGGGATTTAATTTGCAGAATGTGGGTGATGTGCGTCAGTTGCCAAGAATGACTATCGAGTTAAATTCACGCCATCATCATTCTCGCATTTCGCATCGTTCGCGCCGAAAGTGAGCAATTGCCGAGCGGTAACGCAGTTAGCAAGACGCAGTCAGTGGCAGGAATTTCCAGGGGGAATCCCCCGCGTGTCTCGAGTGCCCCTACCCGGATGGATGCACGCTAGGTTTGGTTCCAGATGCGTTGAATTTACCCCCTCGTTCTCCTGCTTAAGAGCGTTATGTCCCCTAACCGTAACCCGGGAAATGGGAGAGGGGGGAAGCTTCTCAGCTTACTGACGCTTGAGAGCCGATAACGCACGGAAGTTGGTGACGGGATATCCTCTCATTTGGTACTCATGCGTGAGGCTTGTATTTGCTTTCTGAGTAGCTGCAACTGCAGATATTTCGTCTTCTACAGAGAGTTTACTAGGGTTCATTAAATACCAGAAAAAGTTTGATAGGTTTAGAAGTAGTAGAAACACCTTTGGATATTTTAGATTAGTATGGTAACCTCAGACTAGTAGATTAACTTTAATTTGAAGTAACGTATTCTGAAGTACTAGAAGTTATCCTGACGAGCACAACGGTTGTAATACTGGTTTCTGGTTTGCCAATTAAATAAATAAACTTTCCAGTCGGAACTGAAGTTCTATTCTAACCAAAGGATCAAGGGTCAACCCTAATTGAAGCTGACTATATCAAGGTTAAGGTTTTACTATCCAAGTGGTTTCTGGGGCTAATCTTCTATGACCAAAGTGGATACATGACCATAAAATGGATTCCCAAGGTTATCCCACAGCTTCTGTTTATAGTTCTCTCTAAGGTTGATCTGAAACCATCCCCCATATTACTTCAACTTTCTTATCTGTCCCAACTGTTGGTATCAGGGTACAGATCGAAACTACCCTAACTTTTCCTAACCTAAACCAACCCAATGCTACTTGACCCTAGAATATTGACATAGATTCAGGTGTAATTTTTAAGACTCTGCAAGGACCAGAAAACTCCTCAGGGAAATTTTCCTCCTGTAATGACCTTAAGGAAGCATTAAGACCTAAAACGCGATTTAGTGCACCCTAGAGAAACCAGGATACTAAATCTAACCTTACTTAAGAAAACCTCACATTAGTAAATCTATCAAAACTTGACATGGTTACATAAAATATCTGAATTGTTCTAACCTAGAATTTTTTTGGACTTAAGCTACTCTATAGAATACAATTCAGAACTCTAGAGAAACTGGGGAATCCCCTACAACCCAAAACACACTGAATGCTTAAGACTTCTAGACTTAAGGTTTAAGATCTATTATACCCAAAAAAATACAAAACTGTATCAATCAAAATCATTCAACCTTGAACACGGAACAAGGAACCATTTATAAAACTTTTTGCATTTATTTAACGCGCTTAGAAACGCAAGAAAAAAAGATAAACAACTCGAGTGGCAGCAAATCCAATCCGAGAGAGTTGATTAATTCACCCCGTGACCCCGTTACATGCCAGAACGAAATGATTCCAATCCGCAACGCTTCAATGAAGGTCTCATTAGTCATTTTCGAAATAACAACATCTATTTTCCAAACAGAGTTAACCAACGAAACTCATTCCACCCAGTCATAATTCCCCGTATGCGAGGACTCGTTTTAATCTTATTCACTGAAATGACATGTTTATAAGTCAATTCGTAATGTCACTGAAACACAACATGTTCGCTGAATCTATTCACAACAAGCAGCCAGCGCTGTCGAATACCGGCAATAAATAACACACCCGCCCACTCACAAAGTCCCACATGCACGACAACTTCAATCGTTGGCTATACCAACAGCTAGTATGCTGTAACCACTAATACACGACTCTATACTTATAGTACAAAGGACACATACGGTGACATTTCAAACTCATTAGTATCAATTTTCCAATCAAATCTAATTAAGATATATGAGTGTGTGGATATTTTGGGTGGGTCCTTCGAAAATTATGCAGCCATCTTGGATTTGAAGTGGAATGAAAATGTTTGTGTGCAAACAACCGGATGCTAAATTATTCGTTAAGAAGCTAATGTCTTTTTTGCGCACGACATTCACGATGATTGTTGCCATTAGAGGCGACGACGACAAAGGAAAAAAGGACGACGCGTTGACCGGAGGACATGGCAACAATGTATGAAGGATAACCAAGTATAACATGTCCCATGGTGGTTATACCTGTATAAATATGGCGTCCCGACAGGTATTAACAATGAAGGATATTTTGTAGTGGATGAAAATGTGTTTATTATGCAAAAAAAAATTCGTCCTTGCAAACAGCGACATCTTGTGTGTTTATTAGCAAAACATCTTCATTGCATTCTCGTTATTTATCCTCAATTTTTTCCCATCTCTTTACTTTTCCTCTGCAAAACGTTCGTCCCGAGCGATGAGGTTGAAAAACACGAGGATAACTGAAGGGGTATTAAAAAAGGATTTACTTGACAAATTACGCGCGCGTCGCTTGGGAAAGGTTTTTATTGCGCGTTTACTTAACAACTCCCATATCGGAACAAACAGTTGAAAACTTTTATGGCCCCATGGCGTACCACCCAACACACAAACACCCACACATACACCAACCAAAAAAAGAGGGCGCACCATAAACATAACAAAAAGCCTCCTGTTTGTAATTGAGGTTATAACTTGTTTGCTCCCGTGTATTAGTCGGTCTCGGGGCGTCAATGTTGTTGATTTTTCCGATTTTTCCCTGTCTGACATCCCGAGGGACATTGTCGTACCCGTGTTGTGGACATAATACGCGGTTGTAAAGTTAATATTCGGGAGGGTTAAAAACGCATTAGAATAAAAATAAATATTATTAGGCGAGTGTATTTACGCACGACATAGTGCTAACGGTATTTTAAGTGCTAGTTTTGTGGAATTTCCCTCCCCCCTCTCCACCAAATTTCCACCCCCACCATCATCGGATGGGTGCCGCATGGTGGAACATGGCGGGTTGGCGGAAAAAAAAACGAAGGGAAAAAAATCAATAGAACAAAACGCGCGTTGCGCTTACTTTTCCAGCTTTCCCGACCACCGCAGCGTGTTCGCCCATATGTCATAGAGTTGTGTGTGAAATCGTGTACATGCTGGGAAAATATCCCCCACCCTTGACCCATTCCGCCAGTTCTTGGGACCCCATCAACCCATTCGGCCCAACATACATGCACGTTCATTTCGCGCTTGGTCATTGAAACCTTTCGTTGCACGAGGTCGACCGAATACCGTTCCGTTTCACTTGACTTCCCCCTCCAACTCCTTGTTCACATAACTCGGGGAACCCCATATTCTTCATTTTGCCCATTTTTTGTTTCGTTTCGTTTCTTTTTTTGTATTTTTTGGTTTCGTTTCGTTTCTTTTTTTTGCATTTTTTTTGTTCATTTCGAGCAGTTCCCCTCCAATGACTTTACGTAAAATGTTTAAATATGAAAACGGCGTTGAATACTTCCACGTTCAGGGCTCGAAGGAAGAGAAATTCCTGGTTCATGTAATAAAACTTTTTCCGCACGTTATGACGTTGCTGGTCGATGAGGAAAAGTCAAGGAAGTGGTGGGGGCGGGATACGTCGGGAATCGTTCAAAGTGTTAATACACAGACCGGAGTCGACGTAATTTCAAAAAGTTTGCGCGCCTCAATCGGCTCTTTAAGCCGGCTTTTGCCCACGACCTTCTGTCATAATGCATGTTTTGCATTTTGTCGCAGAAAGTACGCGTCGAAACCGTTTAATCTGACGGTTCGTGTTTGACCCACAGCGGAGGAGGGAAGTTTTCAACATCAGTCGGATTTTATTAAAATTTATAATGTTTTTTGTTGTTAAACAAAAGCAATACGTTGGAATGGAATATAGAAGTGCAGAATAAAATTGCAAAATATAGGGAAAAAAATATTATATGAATTTACTAGTGCAAGAAATAATTTCAATTCTGTCAGTTATAAAATATTAAGATGCTTGGATGAAAAATTTCAATAAAATGCAATTATAGAGTAATTTTCAAGGAAAATTAAATTCCATGTTATTTAGTTATTTTATTTATATTTATTGTAATTTGAACTGTTTTCAACGACTAAAGAAATCATTCATCAACATTTCTTGAAATTTTGATCCTTGGTTTTTCTGCATTTTCTTTAATCACCTGTTTTTTGCATAATTAATATGAAATTAAATTCAAATAATTTCAAGAAAAATGGGATCAATGAAATTGAATTTCCAAAAACTTTTTCGACCGTTCTTAAATACAGTAATTAGTCAACAAAAAAAGTTATCCAACAATTAATTATATCTCACATCTTGCAATTAAAAGCGAACAAACTTCTATAATTAGAAACATTCTTGTAGCTCAATAACAAAGTACAAGAAGTGGATAAGTTAATTGTCTACTAATAGTTTGGAGTTTAGTGACGATATTATCATCAATGTCCCTGATATGAACACGAATTGTATTGTATTTGGAGGCAGGTTGTAACATATCCCGATAATAATAGTTGAGCGTGAATGTCGAAGTTTAATTGCTTAATATGTAATGGCAATTAATGGACTTCCAGCAATTCGGATCGGCGCGTCATATTCGTGGTTTAAGCAATTAGTTCCATTCAGTCATGTGACATGGGCAACAATTTCACCTCGTTTCATAAATGAACGTTAAACAATTGATGAACTTTCTGAATTAAAGTATTGTAGCAAGTAAAAGTTTAATTTTAGGTCATCAACTTCTAAAAAGATGATACTTTTTTAAATAAAAATTAATAGATGATAATGTATTTTTTGGTATAATGTTGGAAAATGTTTTTAAGTTACTAATTCTTAAATTTTAGTTTTTAACGTACAAATTTACTACCAAAATGATATCAAAACATGCAAATAAATTCAACTTCAATTTCGCTTGAATTCGCACAACTTGCAACCGTTTGCATAGATTAATTAAAATGTTTGCTTATTAGCAGTTGGCAGAAATAATTAAAGAGGGGAATTTCTATAAATATGCCGGCTGCATCCACATCGTAAATATGCAACCATCGCATACAAATTCGAACGGGGCGCAAGAGTGTAGTAATGAATGCGTACGCAGGCGTAACCGTAAAACGAACGGCGAAATAAATTAAGGAAACCGAGCTGCGACGTAAAATTAACTTGATTACATGGAAACATATTGGCGAGCCTGGCCCAGCCGCGTATCCCACAGGACTCCTCTCTCGCGTTCACTTTTATGACGTCGCCGTCGACGTTGGCGTCGCGACGGCCCTTTCGACGCGATTTGAGCAGTTGCTCTTTATATCCTCGTAACATCTGAGTCGAGTGACTTTTCGACCATGAAGGAACAAAAGCAACAATTACAACATATTAGCATGTGGGCGCATCGGCATTTGTTGATAGTGCAGCCATCTACAGAATTATAATGCTGACGATGAAGGCGCATGAAGAGGAGGAGGGAGGGAGGGTTTTAATAAGTGGACGAACATTCGCGAACAATTTCCAATTATGGAAGCTATTAAATAGCCCAAATGCGCCAGGGAGTGAAGAAGTGCACATTTGGATGTGTGTGTGTAGTGTGATGACTAGTGCTGCCACCAATCTGGATGGTTTGGTATAGAGGGCGCGCATTGTGAGATGATTATTGTTTGAAGAGCTGGGAACTATTTGCTTCAGTGATGGTGTATTCTGTTTGAGGAAATGGTCAGATTATTCCTAGCAGTTGGAAAACAAACAAATTATATTTGAATGGTCAATTGTTAGAGTCGTAAGCTTTATGATTCTAGTTGCATGTGCTGCCAACTGGAGGAGATTGTCCTTTTTATTTTAATTCATTATATTTGAAGTTGGGTGGTACTTAAATGTTTGACTACCACTGGAAACTGCAAAAAATTTACTTTTTGAAATTATGTTTGTAACAAAGAAATATAATTTAAAAAAATGGAAAGCATTTCGATTGCATTTCTAAAAAACTATTTAGTAAATTTTCGCCGGTTCTGGAACAACCTTTACACCTTCCCTCATCCCACAAAGAACTGGAGTATCTAGAACCGGCAAATAACAGCTACTTTAACAATTTCATCAATAAAGCCAAAAAACATATTAAAAACCCCCAGACCTTGATAAGTTAATATGAAACCATATAAAAAAATATAAATCAAAGAAAGCCTTCATGAACAGACCCATGAAAAAGAAGTGCCCAATAAACGCAGCAGTCACACATGAGGACTTGAAAAACGCTTCCATTTATTTTTTCATGATTTTTATGACGCTCTTCTCATTCGAGTGTCGTGCGACTCACATGAAACTTTCGTGGCAAAATAAAGATTCATCATTGAACCAAGCAGCTTCTTCTTTTTCTCCCTCGAGAAGAACCGAAGGTGTTTTGCATGACATCCAACGCACCATCGGCAATGTAATTCTATATTTCTTCCATTTAGGCACTTAAGAGAAAAGCGAAAACCGCCAAAATAAAAAGAGGAGGAAAAAAAGCGGTGCAAACGAATGAAATATTTGCGTACGCATGGCTTGGACCCACAGGGCAACACTCCCCCAAATTCCCATCATTTCCGCATTTGGCGGTGGCAACAAGAGGCGGGAAACGTGTGCGAATTTACATTCGCGTATCATCATCATCATCATATCCCACTTGGCAGGACATTCGCACGAGGTGCATATGACGGTGGCTTTATCGTCCACGTCCCGCATCCTGGGGGTGGTGGTTACAAGGTGGCAACACCTACGTTTTTCTCTGGGTAGGTACATGGCAATGTCGCAGGTGTTTATGAATACTTTATAACGTACGTACGTGTCACATGTGAATGGGTGCAAAAAAGGCGCAACAAATGTCGATATGTGATAAAATTGTACCCTGTATGTTTCAAAAGTGTCTATACAGGATGTTCGATTAATATTTTTGATTTGTATATAATTTTGGAAGAAATTTAAAATTTAGGGGAATCCCCTTGTACAATTTTTTGTTTATTTTTTTTTGCAAAAAAGAAAAATTGTCGGAAATGTAAAAACGAAGAGAAATACATACAGACGAAAGAAACGATGGGAAATATTCAAACGAGGACATTGCTGAACGCTTGACTGACTTTCCCCGTCGTTTGCCCTCGCGTTTGTCCTGAAAGCCAGCAGGATTCATGCTCCTGTTCCTTTGGTAGACGACGACATCTTCGTAGAGTGAAGAATTCCTCGCCGTACGAATCGAGGTGTCTGAATGAATCGTGCATACCTCGGAAAAGGTGCAAGACACCAAGCACGAAAATTTCGCCTCATCTTTCGTCCTTATAGAAAACTAAGAACCGACGACATGAAACACATCGAGTACGGAATGTCATAACAACTCAGAGCAACGTGCAAAATACATCCAACGAGTCGCAAGTGATCCACGATCTTGTCCATTTTTCGTCCTTCCTCCTTATCCTTATACAATAAAGGACTTGGACGGAAAAATTCGCTTCAATAATTCGTAGCAATGCGTCGTCGCTTCACAAACTCAACAATTGATATCGGAGCGCAGAGGATGTTGAATTTTATATATTCTTTTTTGTTTTGTCCATCCTTGAAGGAACAGGACGATTTCGTCGTTTTAATCCCGGGACTTTTTAAGTGTAGTCAAGCGGTTTAATTAGTTTCCAATAAATGGACGGGTCGAAATTACTTGAAATTACTTTACTTTCATTCGTGGAAATGTGCAGAAAAATAGGGAGTTTCGATGTGAATGGGTGATTTTCGTTGAAATTTAATGGCGGTTAAAGTAGTTAAACTTGTTCAACAAGTTGCTCGATGCGTCAAAGTGCACAATACCAGGTCTCAAGTATCATCTGCGTCTCGATCAAGGAGCGAAGGAGCCATTGATTAAGTTACAAACTCACTTGCTTGCTAGATGCTAGGTACTAATAAGTTGGGAAACTTTAGATGAGGAGTTGTTTACATAAAATCCTTTTGAGGATAGATATTTTAAGATATCATATTACTCCTGATTTAAGATGGTCAATAAATCAATGAATAACAAACCCCGCATTATATTTATTCTTAATTTCTTATCAATAGGTAAACTTATAGAAAATAGTTATTGAATTTTATTTTACTGATTTGTAATTGTTTATTATCCTTTTGTGATATCTGCTTGCTTTAATGGAAGGTTTCTAACATATAAGATCCATAAACTATACATTACATTTAATTTATATTTAATTTTCTACCAATATCGAATCGATAAGTTAATGAATCGAGTCAAATTAATTATTCTGAAAAATTTTACATTGAATTTCAGGAATTTTCCTATAAAGTTATAACCATGTTAATTGTTATTGTAGCTGATTGAGGTGATATTAGCACATAACCTAATGCGTATGAATGGACGAACATGGTCAAGTGAATTAATCTGTTGTAACTAATATATTATCAGGAACAAGATGCGTACATTGATGGCTATCAGTTGGCAAGGATCATATCGGATTGGATCGAATCATACTGCACATTGGATTACTATCCAAGGACTGAGGCTCATGGTGAGAGGACCACTGAAGTAATAATGATGTTGGAGGCCATTTGCAGCCCACCAAAATCCCCTATACACCCCAATATATCCAATCGGGGATTCACACGCTTTGGGATCAAACATGACCAATCAATCAGACAGTGAAATTCATGTATTTTTAATCTCAAACCCAGTTTCAAAAAGGTCCTTTATATAAATCCCATATAAATTATAGCATTATTTTTGAGAACTTTAAAGATATCTTATAAACAAAGTAAATAGAAAATGAATTAGTAGACAAAATACGCCGATTCTGGTGCCGCATATTAATCTAGTACGTCTTTGATCCAGAACCGGTATATTTCTACTATTAGTATTGACCATAGAATGTTAGGAAAAAAATGACTAAAATAATGGAAAATTTTTGTTTCTCACTGTATATAACTTGGAAGCTTGCAGATAGGATGCAATAACATTCAGAGTTCGGCTGATTCGGTTTCATGGCTGGCACAACAACCAACAAGCTTACTCGTGTGGGGCGCAATCATTCGCACAAACGCGAACGCAAACAAATTAATTCGAAACCGGCCCCGTCCTCGCTAGATAGACTCTCCTATATGCTACATAGTCGGGATGAGCCTAGTGCTCCCGTTTCCCGAATGCGGCGGGATATTAGCGGGTTTGTGGATTAATTAAAAAAATCCGCAAATACGTGATTGCGATTGTGTCCCCCATTCGTCGCCATCGCCGCAAGCGCCCCCTATCGTGTGTCGTCCAATCACATCCAATCAATCATGTCGCGTTTTATTAGGAATCCCATTAAAACGACATGATGATGATGATGATGATAACGAACTGCTACTGGATTAACAAATTAAAAACTGAATTAAATTTCCAAACGAAACAAGCAAAAAAAAACGAATTCTATATGAAATTTTGCACATTATTTTGAATAACATATCCAGGATATTGATGTGAAATCATCAATATAATTGTCAGCGAGTGAAATGCGAATGGAAATAAATATCATCAGGCAAATGGCTTTCCTATAAATAAATGCACATATCGAGGCATTACACTAATGAAAATCTGCGTTCGATGCGACACGAGTGAACATGAAACTAACCAAAAACGCAATATAGCAACAACAAAGTCCTAGATTCGCACATGATTTAATAAAACGCATTGTATCACATCGATGCGATATCCATATATCCCAGATTGGGCTCGTTCACTTGTCACAATATCCTATCCTATCCCACACCCCCCACCAATTCGTGTTTCGGGGCTTCCGCCCACGCCTCTGGTAGCAATGCGAAAAAGCTCTACTCTGTCACAATCAATCATTGGTCTGTTTCGTGCCGTCGCGAATACATCACGACCGAGAGTGTGTATTTTCCTACTTGCTGGTAACGAGAGAGGACTCTTGTTCGGTATCCCCCCGCGGGATCGGGCGCACTCAACTCAATTTTATGCGCTCGAATGGATGCGAGAGAGCATACGGGCTCGCTTTGTGACGAGCAAGCAGCAGCAGCCATCGAAGCGCTTCCAATGCATAGAAAATTAGATTAAAATCAAGCTAAATGATATCCATATCCGCCGCATCCGGTGGCGGCCATTGCGCGATGGCGGCGGCGGTGTCGACGTCGTTATTACGGAATGTCATACATCATTCCATTACGGGTGCGTTGTTTGGCGGAAATTGCGCGATCGGGAAAAAAGAGGAGGAGTGCGCAATTATGCAATTCGGCAGGCAAATTACGCCGAAAGCTTTCCGGATGCCGGACATCGATACACTCCAGGATAAATAAGCGTATTAGTCAAATGTAATCAAATTTTGTCATAAATTATTCGGTGACATGATGTGTACGGAAGGGTGGTTTGTAATGGGTTTCAAATTCAATCTGTGCAAATAATGCAAAATTTTTGGAGTAGATATCCACAGGTTCATAGGATATTTTGGTAATTCAATTTGTTATCCATTATCCTTTTTGAAAAAAAAAATCAGATTTTGAACAAAGATTAATAGAATATTTTGTATACAATGTATTTTTGAAATAATATTGGATCAATTTCTAAAAAGTTGTTTTTACGTTATCCTAGTTTACAGGACAAGTTTTGAGATCATTTTCAATGAATTTTCAAAAAATGACAAAGTGAAATTAATTTCCATAATTATTTTGCAAAAAATTTTAACTAAACTAATTCAACAGATGTTGAAATATTATAAAATTCAAAGATAATAAATAATTTTTAGAAAACTGAATCTTATGTTTTAATTAATCCTTCCATCTAATAATTTTTAGAAATTGGTTTCTCAAAAACTTGAAAAAAAATGGAAAAATAATGTAGCACTCAATCAACAATTTATTTTTTAAGATTAGTTTGGAAAATGTTTGAAAAATATTGGCAAAAAATCAAATTTTAGTTGTCATGTTGAATCCCAACAAAATATTGAAAATTTAATAACATAATAACACATTCAGCGACCGTTATTTTCCATTAGTTATTAAATTAAATGAAATTAAATAACGAACCAGGGAAGAGAGATATTTGTGTTGTTTTGTGCAAACAGCAAACACATTAAACAAACGTCGAATGCCGACGAACGGAATTAAATTATATGATTCTGGCCGAAAAATGCGGGCTTTTATGCGCACACATGAACGCTGGTGGCGCGTAAAACCAATCCCGAAAAAAAACGCAAATATATAATCTATAATAAATCCCGCAAATAGAATTTGCGCCAGTCGAATATGAAAAAAAAACGCTCCAATCACATCCGAACATAAATCAAAGAGATTTTACGTACTTCGTAATGTGATCAACTAAAATAAATCAATTAATCTAATTTAATAATGCACATGTTGCCGTTTCCAATTTCATATCGCGTCAATGTTATCATATTTGCTTATCTTTTATGTTTGTTGGTTTGCATCCGTTAAATACTGGTCAAAATTATGGAAATATTTTTAATGCAATTTTTATTTGCAATGGAATTTCAGATATGAGATAAAATCATTGATTCAATTTTAGTTAATCAATTTGTTTATAATGTAAAATATGGAATATCAAAAATTTTAAAATTATTCTGACATATATAAAAATTGATGATAAAATTTCTGAGAAATTAAATTGAAGGAGATTTCTTAGATAAAAAAATCTTTTAAGGAATTGAAATATGAATGAAATATGAAACAATTTATAAAAAAATCGTAAGAAAATTTCCAAAGTACAAATTTCAAAACACTTGGAAAATTTATAAAATAAACACACAAGGACAATAAAATTGAAGAATGAATAATAAAAAGCTCGAAACTTTAAAATGTTATCCTGAAGTATCAAAGAAAACTTTGACCATTTCCACAATTTCCACCATTTGAAACAGTACGATAGGCACGAAGTAATTGAAACAAAACTAGCCAACTTACGTTATAAGTTACAACTTATCACAATATTTCTTAGCTTCCGCTTGGTGCATACGCTTACAACTTGAAAGTTTCAATTGGCAAGGTGAAACGAAACGCAATGCATATTGCACATTGAACGCGTTCGCTGCCTTTCAATTGCATTACGACTGCTACATTTTGTCCCAGTTCTCAGTGCTCAGTTCTCCTTCCATTGGAACCAACTTTAGTCTTTCATAGTGGTCCACACTATAGACTAAACTTCCTTCTAGTATCTTCTATTCAAAATAATAGATTACTACCTGACATGAATTTTCAAATTGTATGATAAATGAATCATTGATAAATGATCATATAATGTTAAATGAGAAAATTTTCCCAAGTGTAGTTTCAAGTGTATATGGCGCTTTACAATAAATATATATATGTATAGAATGTAGGGGAAAGCGAGTTGCAAGACGAACGAGTACTTCCATTTACATTTCGTTATTCAATTGTTCAATTGAATTCTGAAACTACAAGTGGAACGCTTCCGCCATTTCCCTTTTCCCTTTTCCCGAGACTCCAACTGCAACTTTTGTGCAGCGCTTATCTTTAACGTTTCCAAAGTTGTCCGCCCTTTTTTCTCATATTTGTACCAGCCGAAAGCATTCATCAGTGTCGTTCTTCAGCGCAGTCTTTGTGCAGCATTTTTGCGAAATGTATGCAAATATATAAAGATGTGTATTTTTCGTCGAGAAAAACGGATCGTTTTTCATTTCATTGATTTAATTCAATTTTTCATATTAATGGTTTCATCGGTGTATCATCGATTACGTTTAACGGGGAAATCATAGCGAAAGAAACGTCCGCAGGATTTGGGACGACTAGGAGGATAATCCTCGAGCGCTCGACTAAATATATTTTCCACCGGCAGATTTTGACAGTTGGCGCACAAGTTTCCTTTTCTTTCCCGCGCCTTCGGCCCTGTGCCAAAGATGTTCCCGTGGGATGGAGGATGGTGCTTCTTTTGTGCGTGCCACAAAACGAGTAGAGCCCTCTTTGTATTTTCAGCGAAGAATGGACGAGAGGAATGAAAGTTTATCTAAGAATCATTGTTCAATGTCGATTCTATTAATAAAAACTCGGGAAATGTTCAAGAAAAAAGGAGCGAAAGAAATCCCTGAAGGAGGAAGAATAAAAAATTAAATATTCTGACTGATAAAAGATAAGCTAAAAAATAGTATTTTTTAACTTGCGTGCAAGAAAAACGAAGGAAATCCCAATGTGAAAAAATGAGTATTCTGGTTGTTAAACTATAACTAAATAAAAATAATTTTCAAGTTATAAAGGATAATCAAAAATAATCATAATGATAATGATAGAAGAAAAATTTGTTGATCTAATTTTCTGGTAAAATTCAAGATTATTCAAATTATCAAGAAAAACAAAAACCCAGCAATTTTCAAGAAGTAAAAAAATTCCTGTAGACAATTTTCTCCAGTTACATTTAAGATAATTCCATCGACTAAAAAAATAAATGAAAAAGAAATTTTACTCCTTAGAATCATACATTTTGTAAAAAGTCCTTTATCAAGGACCAAGGATTCAGATGCAAATCTTTGAATATCATAAACTTTTCCCTCCATAAATGAAAAACCCTGAAAACAGCCTCTGGATAAAAATCTCCTGCATTTTCCTTACAGGAAAAATATGTGCTAGTTAATGAAGATATTTAGTTTTCCTTATCCTATATTTTCCCTCTTGTCATTTTATTTTTGTTTATCCTCTCGGCGTTTCGTCAGGATAATGTTTTGCTGGCGCTTTCCCGAAGTAGTTTTTCTTTGCGTTTGCATCTCGCGATTAATTCGTATTCCTTGCTGACGGAATTATTTCGCAAGGATACTGTTTTTTTGCGCAGGACTTCTGCGTCGTAATTCATGCGATCGCCAATCCAAACGAGAATATTTATCTTATTAAGGCATCGCCGTCGCTCCGTTTTATTTATGTTGTTTATCTTTCGCCTCGAGTTTATGGTGATCTTTTACAAATTATGAGCATTTATTTTGCGCATCCGATGGAAATTCGCATGCTCTGCTCGAGATGGGCACGAACGGCGCAAACAAAACGATTCGAATGTGGACGATACTAATTAGAAACGAAGTCGGCGTTCGTTTAGTTTTAATTAGATTTCATTAAAACGTGGATGTTGCAAATATTCGGATTTTTGCAAGGGTGAAAATTGTAAAATTTATTTCATGACAAGTTGAGATATGTAAATAAATTTAAAGTCTGATATAGTTATTTCATTAAAATTATGTGAAAATTTTACTTTTAGGATTTAGTAATTAAGGTAATTAATTGAATTTACTGATAATTAAATTTTAGCAAAATACAAGACTGAAAATTTCAGGAAATAAAAAAATTTGTTTCTGATTTAGATTTCAAATTGTTAAACATCCATCTCATTGAAATTCAAATTTTTTAATCCAAGTATGACAAAATTAAAAATGTTTTCAAAAGTAAACTTTGAAATTTCTTCAATTTATTTAAGTCCAATTGTAAATAATGATTAAAATAATTGAATTTAACTAATCAATAATTAATATATACAAAAAATCGTTATTTATTTTAAATTTAGTCCGACGAAAATTTTGATTTATATTTACTACACTCAAAAATCAAAAGTTTAACATTTAAAAATTAATATTTATAGTACTTTTGTTGTCTGAAACTATAAATGTTTTAAACTACTCATAGGAAAATTGACAAATTTGCTCGACAAGAAAACTTTTTTAATGTTTACTAACCATTTCCAGGATAAATCCTTTTAACTATATTACATTAAATTTATTACATATATCCCACTTGAAATCCTTTTATAAATTATTCAACAAATGAAATTTAAAAATAAAGATAAAATTTTTCTTTGAGAGTTTGATAAATAAATAGCACCCTGTAGAAACTATACAGGATGAAAATAAATTGGTAATTGGAATGAAAGAGAAAACACTGAAATTGGCTCAAAGCCAAATATGCCCCAACAAATTTCTCGATTCAAGTGCACAACTCAACGAACGAAATGTGTGAAATTGAATTAATTACCTTAAACGCAATGAAGTTGCTATTTCATAGCCCCCATTTGTCTACGCTCCTCGTGCATAAACCACAATTAACACCCAGCAATTTTACCATGCGCACCCAGAATAAAATGTCCTCCACGTTTCTGTCCTGGAGCGACAAAGAAAACAAAAAGGAAAAAATGTCGATAATATCCAATATGAAAATGCACTTGAGAACGAACACGAGCACAGAGCCACTCACTGCCAACTTCGACAAAACAAACGCCAAGTTTGCAGCTGTCACCCAAACATCCGTCAAGCAACACACCACCCCGATCAATCCATCAATCAATCAATTAATGAACTAATTAATTAATAAAATAATTACGGAATATCTGCACGCACGCACCCACACACAAACAAACGCGCGGCTCGTTTCTTCGCGAGACGATTGTCGAGTTGTTCCCCGGGAGTAATTAATGGCACATTTAATTAGGAGCGTGGAAAAGAATCGATAACGTGTTTCGCATAATTGGCGGCATTCATTGCGGCGACAGTAGCGGGGGTGGCACAAGATGCGCCAAAAATGCGCGTCAGTCTGCGAATTTATGGGGACGTCGTCGTCGTCGTTCGCGAAAGAAGAGAGGAGCGTCGGGACGCCGCAGCTCCACACCAGCCGCTTTCCGGACGTCGACTGTCGACACGACGGGCGGCCGTTTGCCGCTTCAGCAAAAGCGCGCGCGTTGGCGGCAAGAACGCGAATTGCTGCCGCCCATTCAACGTTTTACTCGCGCCTTCGTTGCAAAGAAGAGACCTCGCGAAATCGCGCTTGAAATAAGAGATATGCATCATGCGGATGCAAGTGACGTGGTTTACTCCACACGAGTGCGAAATTAATAGGTTTTATTTCACTAGTGAGTGAAATCGACGATTACGCCATGAATAAAGTTTTCGGTACTTTTTGGTATTTTTTTGGTACTAAATGACAATTTCAATAAGCAATGCCATTTTACTTCACTTGTGACTAAAATAGATGACAATTTGAAAAATGTCACATCAAAAATTATGGTACCAATTTGAACTTTGTGATTTTTTGGAAATGGTTGCACTCTTCTATCAATCAAGTCATTTTAGTCACTTCTTTGGTAAATAATAAATTGACAACATTTTATATACATCTACAATTCAAATACAAGATTGTACTTGAACTTTTTCACTAACATACGCATGCGTAAGTTGCGCGCACGGACGGGTTCATCGCGACAGATTCAATTCAATCATTAATCATTTCCGGCTGTGAGAGGGGAAGTGACGCAGCGCGCGCGCCTAATTGCCTCGAAAAAAAAACGACGACGGAGACGAATGTCGAGCACAATGCTTCGCTGGAGGAGACGCGCTCAAGTGTGCACATGGAAGCCACGCATGGTGACGTCCACGATATCGTCGTCGACGACGATGATGACGATGAAGAAGGCTAAATGATAGCTGAGGTCAATCCGATGGGCGCACCAAAATTGCCAATGATCAGGATGGGCGAAGCGAGACGCGAAGAGTCTCTAACCATGCCGGATGGACGGAAAATGGTAACACTTGGTGGGCACTTCACTGAGTGATTCTCTTTCATCTTCAGCCACACATGAAGACGAAAGGTCGTTGATGGGTGAGGAGATTGCTACGACGATTCGCGTTCGATTGGAATTCCTCATTTTGACTCAATAGAAACAGAGATCTGATGTATTAAAGTGTATTGAGAATTTGAGACTTTTCTAGAAAGTTCTGGAATTATTTCTAAGGATTTTTCTGCTAATTTATTTTTTCGTCAGTTATGTTTTGTAATATTTCTAGAGATTTTTTTTTAATTTATTTTTTCCTTGCTTATTTTTTGTAGAAAAATTATAGATATATCATAAGTGATATAGTTTGACCGTATTAACCTTTTTTGATATCACTTTAGGTTTCGGAAATAGATTTGATTTTCAGAGAGCAAATTTAAATTGAAAAATCATTAATTAACACCTCCCTTGATTTTAAGGAATTATTTGATAATCAAAAACACAAATTTGTCTGAAATCTAATTACTGTAAATTCATGAACTTTGATTTTTGCATCGAAATCATTTTATCAGTTTTTGCCAATAATTTGCAAAAATAACCTAAGATTTACCTAATTCTTCCTATTAATATCAATGAAATCTGTTGAAATCTGTTGAAATCTCTCCATCAAAAATTTATAACCTCTTATATAAATGAAAATGTTTAACATTTTTTGTCATCTTTTCTGGTTCCCAAAACCTGAGTTTGTAGATTCGAACTTGGAACCAACATCCTTAAATTATTTTTTGCGAATTTTCGAATGAATTATTTACAAACCAAATAAAGTTTCGTCAAAAATAACAAACCAGTCATTTTATAATTCCTCAAATTTTAAAATCCATAGCCTCTTCAATAAATTTCCAATTCTAACAATGAAGATCTCAAAATTTAATTTCGCAATATTTGTTAAACTGTCAACTTTCTCAACATAAAATATTGCACCAGAAGCAGAATATTGCACCTAAAAGTTGACAATAGCGACAGAACGCAATTAAATCGCATTGCAAAAACGATCCGCATCCGAAGGAGGAAATGAAGTGCCGCAATCAAGCGACCATTACATTACCAACGCGTTTACTGCAATCTCTCTACTCGTTGGCTCGCTAATCACACAATCTCTTTGCTGGGAGTACAACAACGTTTTGATTTTGATTTCGCCGAATGTTTATTATACCTGCATCCTGCTGCTGCTGCAGCGACGCGTCAAAGGATTGCCACGGACTGAAAGAGTGGGTGGGCAACAACAAGCAACAATTCCAATATCGATGCAATTAGATAACCTCGAAATGAGCATAATTCACCATCGGCGAGCCGCAATCCGAATGTCATAATTAACACAAACCGCTGGGGCGCATCGAGCGCACCCACCAAAATTCGCACACATACAAACTCGCCAAATTTCGGTGGGCTGTGATTGAGTTTGCATACGCACCCATACTGGACACAAATTGAATTGCATCGGGTCGGGCATGATGGGCCAAATGAAATTAGGTATTTACCACGTGATCGAGGGATTTTCACGAGATAGATTGGGAAATTTTAAGATTTGAGGGGGAAGTTTTGAAAAGTTTTTAAGTGCAATAGATACAAAATGTAGATGAGAAAAATGATAAATTCTTCTGACAAAGTAAAGTAGAAAATTATGTTGTACATTTGCAGGAAAAATAGAAAGAAATTTGAAAAATAATTATAAAAAAATCAAGGAAGAGAAATTCCATATAGAAACAATTAATAGATTTTTAAAAATAGAACTATAGATCTATACTATTAAACTTTAGATCCAAGGATCTATAGATCCCTAAATCATTAGATCTATAAATGAATGGTTTGTAGTTATCCTGAATAAAAATTTCAAAAATTAAATTATAAAAATTATAGCAAATGAAGATAACAAGTTTTCAAAAAAAATAAAATAAACAATTAAACTATAAATTTTAAAGAATATTCAAAACCAATGAATGAAACAAGGAAATTCCTGATTTTAAGCAGATTTTAAGGAAAAAAAGGAGAAATTCCTCAAGGAACTAGAAAAACCCTTGTAATTTACCCACGACTTGTGCCAAATTTGCTGCAAATAAAATGGGGTTCGTTTCCATTTCGGGAGCGGGTTTCCCTTAAAATTAGGCTAATTTTCAGGCTCGAGGGGCGGTCGACCAGCCGTCCCGCCATCATAACACCGATGTACACTACATATTATGTTTAACTAGACAAGTGTAAGTCAGTGTCTTGTAGCAACCAGGAAACTGGTTGTGTGGAGGCAGTCGGTGGCGAAATGAAAACATGCGAAACGGGAGAGTACCCGACATCGATGTGAACACGTTTCGGAGGGCGAGTGGTAGTAGTCTTGGGGGGCGTGTAAGTACCCGTGGCTTTCGGCGGGGTGGCGGCTGATGTATTCTAATGGAAAGTGCAACACTGAATCCTAATTAACGCGGACGTCTCCGTGTCGGTCGGAGGCGGCAGCGACGGGTGGCGGCACGAAAACAAAGCCAAAGGCTTCCAGCGCTAAGGAAGCGCCATATTTAGTCAAGGTGAGCATCCGTGCAGCGAGGGAAATGCACTGGATATTGATGATAATCTAATTTGAAAAGGATTCCTGTATACATTTTTTAAAAGGCTATTGATCCTGTGGGAATGGATTAACTTTGATTTTTTGATAGTTTGATGATGTATATGAATACTCGAAGAAATGACATTTCTGCAGAAAATGCAAAAGGTACGTTATGATTATTCCAAAATACCATTTTCCCAGGTCACATTGAAATGTTCCAAAAGTAACATTGGTTTTACGTTATCCTGAGCGGATATTTTAAAAATAAGATCATCAAGAAGGATTTCGAGTTTTAAGAGACGACGATAAGAAATTTCAAAAAGATGAGGAACTAAACTTATATCGACCTAATAACATTCCCAGTTTCCGCTATCAAGGAGCTAATCTCCAATAACCTCCAAAACTGATTACAAAGAAAAACCTTTAACCTTTGTTTTCCGCATTAAAAAGGGGTAAAAGTAAAAAGACTAACCTTTGGGTCCAGCTGAAGATCCTCAGGATGTTACTTCCGGTTTTTCTGCAACAAAAATTTCAAAATTAGTCAAGTACGTAAAAGGTTTTTGCAAGTTTTGGGGGCCATGACCAATATTATTTTTTCGTGAAAATACCATAAATGCCCTTTGAATCATCCAAATCGGTCTATTAGTTTCGGAGATATGAAAATTTTTGAGAACTCGAGCAATTTTAAGAATTTCATTACCCTTTTTTCGATACAAACTTTTTTTTTCAATTTTTTTCTTCAAAGGCGATTTCTGGTCTCCCCATTGCCAAAAGGGCATGAACCCATACAATTTTGGAAAGTGCTCATCAAAACCTATAATTTGGTTCTAACTATAGTATATTTGGTCCCACCGTTTAAAAGTTGTTCGCAGTTAAACACGCGAAAAAAAGCGAAAATTTTGCATTTTTAGGACCTCATTTTTCAGGTTCGGGTATTTCTGAATCCCGGATGAATTGGGGACCATGTCCAATGTTATTTTTTCGGCAAAATACTATTAATGCCGTTTGAATCATCAAAATCGGTCCATTAGTTTCAGAGATATGAATATTTTTGAAAACTCGAGCGATTTTAAGAATTTCATATCGTTTTAATCGCTACAAACTTTTTTTTTAATTATTTTCTTCGAACGCGATTTCTAGACTTCCCATGGCCAAAAAGGCATGAACCCATACATTTTTGGAAAGTACTCATAGAGACCTACAATTTGGTCCCAGGTTCAGTGTTATCGGTTGAACCGTTCAAAAGTTATACGCAGTTAAAGACGCGAAAAAAAGCGAAAATTTTGCATTTTTAGGACCCCATTTTTCTGGTTCGGATATTTCTGAGTCCCGCA
>JARJDZ010010548.1:0-29614 GCA_030264555.1 Aleochara sp. GC000083
AAAAAAGCGAAAATTTTGCATGTTTAGGACCCCATTTTTCTGGTTCGGATATTTCCGATTCTCGCAGGGTTTCGGGACCATGACCAATGTTATTTTTTCGTCAAAATACTAATAATGCCCTTTGAATCATCCAAATCGGTCCATTAGTTTCGGAGATATGAAAATTTTTGAAAACTCGATCGATTTTAAGAATTTCATATCACTTTTATCGCTACAAACTTTTTTTTCATTTTTTTTTCTTCGAACGCGATTTCCGCTTTCCCCATTGACAAAGGGCGTGAACCCATAAATTTTTTGAAAGTGCTCATCAAGACCTACAATTTGATTCTAACTTTAGTTTAATTGATCCAACCATTTAAAAGTTATACGCAGTTAAAGACGCGAAAAAAAGCGAAAATTTTGCATTTTTAGGACCCCATTTTTCAAGTTCGGCCATTTCCGATTTCCGCAGAGATTTGGGACCATAACCAATGTTATTTTTTCGTCAAAATACTATTAATGCCCTTTAAATCATCCAAATCGGTTCATTAGTTTCGGAGATATGAAAATTTTTGAAATCTCGAACGATTTTAGGATTTTCTTATCGGTTTTTTCGCTACAAACTTTTTTTTTAATTTTTTTCTTCGAACGCGATTTCTGCAGTCTCCATGGCCACAAGGGCATGAACCCATACATTTTTTAAAAGTGCTCGTCAAAACCTACAATTTGGTTTTAACTTTAGTAGATTTGGTCCAATCGTTTAAAAGTTATACGCAGTTGAAGACGCGAAAAAAAACGAAAATTTTGCATTTTTAGGACCCCATTTTTTCAGTTCGGGTATTTCCGATACCCGCAGAGATTCGGAACCATGATCAATGTTATTTTTTCGTCAAAATACTATTAATGCCCTTTGAATGATCCAAATCGGTCCAATAGTTTCGGAGATATGAAAATTTTAGAAATCTCGAGCGATTTTAAGAATTTCTTATCGGTTTTTTCGCTACAAACTTTTATTTCAATTTTTTTCTTCGAACGTGATTTCTGCTTTCTCCATGACCAAAAGGGCTTGCACCCATAGATTTTTAGAAAGTGTTCCTCGAGATCTACAACTTGCTCGTAGCTTATGATTAATTGGTCAAACTGTTTGATAGTTATATGCAGTTAAATGCGCGAAAAAACGTGAAATTTTACATTCATCACCTAAGTTTCCTCAGTATAGTTTTAAGCATATTCCATGTTTTTTATACGGCAATTTTGATGAGGCAAATTTGAGGGAGCAGATTCTTGGTTTAGTTTGTTGATTCAACTTTGGATTTTTAACATGTTGACAGTATTCAGGATGAAACTAACCAAGCGAATTGGCAACTTGATAAGTTGTTTATAGCGATAAATGCGCAATGCGCAAATACGTTCCGCCGTTTTTACGCCCTCTCACATCTTCGTAGCGTCGAGTTTATTTATCAAGATTGCAAGATAATTGCGAAAACATGGGCGGTATGCGGCGGGCGGCATTAACGGTGCGCACGTCAAAGTTGGCGCGCCGGAAACTTGCCGGGCGCAAAGTGTACGCGTAAAATAGTTTTGACAGGTTTATGGGGTGTTTACGTTCGCCGTTCGGTTCGAGTGCTTGCTCATATTTTGCATTGACATCATAAAACACGTATAATACTAAATGATGCCGCCTGCCGGCAGCCCGCATGCGATTCCGTGGTGTTTGTTTTGTTGGCCAACTCTTCAGCTCTCTTCGCGTTCACCAAGCAAGCGATTACCAAACTGTCGAGAACTCATTCAAACTACCTTAGTTCAAGGTTGACATCATAAAATCGCACTTTTTTCCGGTTTCGTTCCCAACACCCAAACAAAGTCCAATAATTAACCAGAAAAACTACCCAACTCGAACGCCCTAGCTTGTTCTACTTTCCTAAATGAAAAACGCCATTGTCTTATGATACGAGCGCAAATCTAGAATTGTCAATTGCATCATTCAATGAGTATTAATTAAGGCCGATGGGTTTTCAATTCGAATCAATGCCGCAAGGAATCGAGGTGAGCCAACAGACCCAATGAATGATCGAATTCATTTCTGCCGAATTGGAGCGCCACATTCAGATCAACGGTTGCAATGTCGGTATTTCGCCTCCATAGAAAATGTTTACATTGAAAAGTGTTAAAACTGGCACTGAACGCGAGTGTTGAGCCAACTCATCGACTGAGATCGAATGCAATTCTCATCAACAAGGGACTCTGACCTCGGCAGATACGATATGAAATTTCTCAACTTGCGTGGCTATCGACTCGACGCGACGAGGCGAGAATAAATCGAGAATATTTGCATTCGAGAATTGTTAATCAGCTTTGACTATTGAACATAAACCCACAAATGGATCTAAAAATTCAATTTATTATCGCGATGAAACGATCACTTCGAACCGATGATCATCACTGGCGGCATCAATCCATAAACAATATTAGCTAGCTGATTATAGACAGCAATAGAAAATGTTCATAGAAAATGTTTATCACTTTTAAGTAACACATTCGAGCCCAAACATCAAACGGCAGGCCATTGCGATTACTGATGCGCTTTATTGATTCCGTAATGTGGAGATAATTCAATAAACGATTGTTTAATGTCGTTGTAAGGCATTTGGATTGAATTTTATGAACATGTTGCTTTCTTTCAATGTGTTCACGCTCTCGCTGGTGATTAATGGTATTATTAAATGTTATCATTATCAAAGTTTAAGACCGAAATTTGTATGCCATAATGATCTATAATTTCCGGACCGGAGATGTGAATTTTTTGTAAATTTACAAGCAACGAATGAAAATATTTTATCAGTCACATAATAAACCAAATATCTTTCTATAAAACGGCAAATCAAACATTTGCAAATAAAAGGAACATGCCTTCCACCTGGATCTAATTATTTCGGCTGATTTTGCACGTCACATCGTTCCTCTTCATTAATTAAAATCTATGAACCGGCGGCACGTTTCAATTCGGCGGGGCCATCCTGAACGCGAACGCATTACAATAGCCGCTTTCGGCCATGATATTCAAAACGCAAAACGCTAAGCAAAATGTTGCGCGTTGATTAAAAGTGCGCGCGGGCGGCGGTAGCGTTTGTTTCGTGCGCCTCGGGGCGACGTTTAAATAAATTTCCGAACCATTTGCCCAGCTCGCGTTCCATTTTTCCGCATTTCTATAAATGTTTCCACATTTCCCCGGCCGTGGAATATAATTACAATTCGGGATTGTTTATTTTGCATTTGACGACGTATATTTTGCACGCCCGTCTCCCGAACGCTACGAGACTACTTCTCACCAACACGGCGCCAATTTCTATGATAACATATCGCATTTTATTCGGTGTGCTACAATTTACCAACAACAATAAATGAATGAGTTGAGAGCGCACTTGCTGTTTGTTTTATTGCTACAATCATACGAATGCGTGCTCATGTGCGGCGACGGTGGCGGCGGCATAGTGTCGGTGGTGGCGGTTGGCGGCGGTGGAAAAGTCAAATTTAATTATCAATTCTCATTCGTGCTAATAGACGAGCGGTACTTTATATGCGTACGTAGCGAGCGTACAGATTCAATTCAATTTGGCCGCTGGAATGTGCTTCCGTCGGTGTGTTTGTGTGTAGCCTGGACAAATTTGATATCATATGATAATTTCATTCAAGCGGCTCGTATTTGCCGCCCCGTGCTTGTATCGCGCGAACGCGTTACAATCCGCACAACCACACGCGTCCCGAACATGGGCATGATAACAAGCGCAGGAACGAGCCGAATCCTACACGTACTCGACATGCCACACACATGCGTGTATGATTAGTCCTGCGGTTTTGCGGAAGGATAAAGGGAGCAACGTGCAAATGAACAAACGCGCGCAACGAAATGCCGCCCGGAGACGAAGATAACAGGGCAAATACAACGTGGCCAACAAAACGACAACGAAAAGGACGATGGGCGAAATATTGGTGCGCATTAGGCAGGACATCGGCGTGGTCCTAATTACTCAATGGTGGCATCAGGGTCCGATTGCGGTTCCAATTTGTTTTCACTTTTGTGCAACTTTCATCGCACGTGCCATTCAGCACATGTGCTCCGTTCTATAATCGTGCAGGTTAAATTTACCTTTAGTGCATTGCAGGCATGCCGCCAGGAGGAGATAGGTGACGATCATGGGGGCGGCAGTGCGACACATTCTGCTGGTGTTCTTCGCTGGCGAGATTGCCAAACTTTCTGTCGCACTGTCTTATCGGTCGCAGCTGCACATTAGTTGGCGAATTGTCCTTCAAGTCCCATCGTTGATAACTATGTCCTTCAATATTATCCTTGCTTAGTCCAAAATTGTAGGGCGAACTTTGATTTTTGTCCAATTTATTGAAACATGGTACGATTCCAGTTGTCACGCGAAAGTTGCGACTCTTCGTGCGCACACTTTCGTAAACACGCGCCCGTCGCAGGGGAGAAATCCACGCGAATGTGCTCGTGGATCCAAACAGCACCGCAGCCGGCTTCGAACTGAAGCGTGCTTGGTTGAAACTGAAAGCTCAACGCGACCGACGACCGACTCTCTCTCTGCGTTCGTATCTGCGCACTCTCGTCTGAGCATCATCCCGATGGGCTCTCCGCGTGCGGAAACCAACGACGCACACACGGCCTTCTTCACGCAATGTGCTCCGCTGCCGCCTCCTTCCGTGCTGCGCTCTTATCAGCAGGCGCGCAAGCAGCGACGTTTGAATATGCCTCGCATCTTATCGGATAACGATGCGTTCGCTGGCAGACTACGAAAGCGCCGAAGACAATACGACGAAAGAAATAAATAAATGTCAAGCTTTCGCGACGCGTGCTGGACGGAAGAACGTTCAAAAATCGTCATTGAAATCCCGAACATGATGCGCAGAAATATTGCAAATGGAATTTTTGGCCGAATCGTTCAGCTTTTCAGACTCTGAGCTGAACGATTTAAATTATTTACGAGGGTGGAGGTGAAATTAAAGTTTCATAGGATTCTGTCTAGAAGATTTGATCGAAGTCTCAAGGGGATAAAATGCTTGTCAATTGCAAGTGTCGTTTTGTCAATAGAGGCGAGCGAGACGATATTTTCGATTACTGGGAAATAAGTCAAGAAACTAAGATGCAAACAAGGATCACATTCGACACATCATACGCAATGTAAATGGTACGCATTAAGAGACGCACTCAACGGCCGCCCCCGCCATCCCCGTCACTCGGAAACTTAATTTAATTAGTTGGGAAAAGTTGAATTAAATCGTTTGTCCCTATACAAACGCGGGTCGACATACAGAGAGACACGTACATCATCCGCCACCGCGCGCGCCTCTTCCGTAGCTACAATTGCACAATTGCCTTTTCTTCATTTGCGTTTATTTTGCCTCATTTTCCTCATTTGCCATCCGCCGCCGCCGCCGTCTCGCTCGAGGCGCACTGCCCGCCCCGCAGCGCATCTCGCTCATGCAATCATAACTTTACATGTTTTACTGGCGTTTATACGCGCAGTTAGAATGTTTGTGCAAGTTTGGGCGCGCGCCGCCTCCACCGCCATCGACGTGCACCTACCGCCCCCAGCATATTGCGTCCTTCGTGCTCTCGGGGGCGGCATTCATTGTCTGGTCGGAAAGTTTGCGTTTACACGCGCGCCGATTGCAATTGCCGAAAGTGCAATGAAAGTTTATTATTCCCCAAATTATAATATCCCCGCTCGTCGGGACCGGTCCCCGCTCACTTCCGGGTTCGTCAGCGGCAATTGCCAGCGAAAGTGCACTCTCCGAAAAAGGCCCGTATGTTTTCTACAACCGCCACCACCGTCGGAGTTAAATTCCATTTGTGCGACGCAAAACAGCGATGACAACGATGACGGCGGCAAGCGCTCTATACATTATTAACCCCATTTCGGACCGTTTTTACCCGCGCAACCCTTTCATGCCTGCCACCTAGCGCGCACTTGTTCGACGTGCGATTTCGTGTGCCTTGAGCCGCCCCCAAACATATGTACGCACCCGCGCGGCAGCTAATGGTGAATGGTAACATAATAACACAATGCCACTTAAAACAACACATTTTAATGCCGGTTGCATACTAAAGCATCCTCTCCTATTCCCGCTGTGACGGGGCGCTTACCGGAAGTAACCGGGAAGGTTCATTGTGCGGATCGTAGAGATGAAGTGTGGGGGTAGTTTATAGGCGATATGAAAACGTACACAAGGCTTCAACTTTATTCAATGTTCGCAACTAGCAGTGGGACGGAAATTATTAGCAGCACTTCAAATAAAACGCATGTGGAGGCGGCGAGCGTTGAAACTATGGCGGCGTGTGCGCCGGCCGAAGAAGCCAAATCGCAAATGACATATCGCGGTTACTCAACACCTTCGTTTGCAACTTGCCCCGTCGTGCACTTACAGATGCCGCACAACGGGCGGCAACAAAAGCAACAATGCCGCCAACACGTAGCCATGGGTGTCACGTTACATGCGATTCAGTTACGTGCTGCCGCCGCCCAGTGTCGAGGAAAAGTGAAAACCATTGACGTCGAGTGCGACAAGACGAGATCCCATGCTATGGTTTCGCTTTCATTCCGGGGGTGGCAATTGTCACCGGCCATTTGAACAAACCGGATGTCTATTACCCGTAATAACCGCGCAATATTTACCGTAACTCTTCCCTTCGTAATCGTTTTTGTTCGTCGGCGTGTTTGCAGATATGTTTGCAGATATGTCGATCAAAGCTGCAGTGTTTTAATTATTCCAGCAATTTCGAACAATGAACAGCCCCGCGTGGGCTCGCGCTGAATGAAAGATATCGCCCTTTGAATAACAACAAACGTGAGCTGGCACGTGTTTTTCAACAATGGTCGGCCACAGGTAATCACAGGAATTTAGCGCCGCATAAAGGATTAAAGCCCGAGCCAACCGGGAATTGTCTGGATGGGCGGACGGGATTGTTCGTATGCACGATTGCATGGTTGCGCAAGAAGACAATAAAAGCGCAGCAATCGAATTCCAAACTATTATTCATCATACGCGAGCAAATATTCGAGTTTATGCAAAAATTAATTGAAATGCACTTCCATCGCATTTGGCACGAAAACAATAACAGGTATTCAAAACTAAATCGTCGAATGGTACGACGAACAATGCGATGTAACCAGTAAAATTCCAATGTTCACTGCACGACAGAGGTGGAAAAACATTCAATTTCGTAATATATCAGCAATTCAAAATCGAAATCATTTCCGGTGTGACAATAGCATAGGTCGAATTTGGAATAATTTTATTTATTAAACGAATTCAATGTTGGGCCAATAAACGAGACTGGTAATTGAATTCAAAATTGCAGGTATTTTTTTCATTTTCAATCGATATCATGGTATTATCAAAAAAGGCTACGGAAATGTTTTGAAAAATAAACAAGAAATGTGTCCAGAAAACTTTGAAGACAACTTTTTGGTGTATACACCGTTCGAAATCACTTAAACGCCTATAGGTACGCAATCAAAATCAAGCTTCAATCAATTAAGCCGAATTACAGACCACCCAACTAGATGAACCACCCTTCACCCTTCTTTTTGTCGTATCCGACCCGATGTAAAGGTGTTATTATGTTTGATGGGCGCGCTCGCATCGACGCGTATGTGCATACTTAAGCATTTCGGGAGGCTCCTAATGATTATAATCATTTTAATGAAAGGGTGGAAATTAGAAGCTACGTAACGCCTAGACGCGTACATGGATGGAGTGCAGCATTCATCATTGTTGACTGTTGCTTTCGATTCTTCGACCGAGCGCACCTTCCACCCATTTCGGGGGGCCCGATTGGCCCCATGTAACTGGAACGATCAAGCACCCAAAGTCTCGCGGAGAATGAAGTGAAGTCAGTGCTGGGGCCGTGATTAATGGATGTTTTTCGATTCGTTATTATTTTTGTGAAAAAATTTAAGGGTCCTAATCGGCTTACATACTTAGGTACTTCACATCGACATGGATATTGCCTCCCTGCCACCCTTCAGCATCGAGAGGTTTTGCTGCTGCTGCTGGGTTGCGCTGGACCTCAACCCGAATGGCTGGATGCGGACGAATGTTGCAAGCTTTTTAGCGATGCTTTGATACTTTCAGCTACTTTTCTACGGGCGAATTGATAAGGTACCTGCCTTCAGAGCGTACAAAGGATGCGGCATGAATGAGGAATATGTGTTAGTGTTACATAACTCAAACAATCTGGGATACAACACGACTGGATGGAAGGTTGTTGAATTCTGAGAAGGGAAAAAACTACCATTTTCGGGGCTATAAAGGTCTGCAATGCAGGGCTCGAGTTCATTCATGGTTTTCTATAAATGATTCTGATGGTATTGTGGATTAGATGCGGATTTACACACCTTGAAGAGGGATGCTTGAGACTTTAGACGTTAGGTATTTTCAGGTACGTCAAACCCAACAATGAGATGTTTTGTTAGGGGAAGATAAATTGGAGAAATACGTAATTATCACCATTGATACATGTTCGGCTAGACTTAGCAAACGAAACAAATGTTTCAGAGTAGTGTATCATTTTCACACAACTTTTGTGACATTCGAGAACTCAAATATTTGTGTGGAACTGAATAAGAACACTTAAACCGACAAAATATTGTGAACCCAATTGGGAAGTGTAACCGACTGAAACAATTCTTAATCGATCAAATGCGACCTCAATGGGGAAAATGAAGAAAATTGAAATCATTACAGGAAATTCAATTCAATCAGATTGCATCCTGATGCGTTATAGCTATGATAATGTAATAAATTATAGATAATTCCGGATGCCCAAGCTGTAATTATTTCCTATTGAATTGTATGAATAAAATATCGGAGCGTATTTACTTTCCTAGCGATGCAGGGCAATGAAAGCTAGCAAGCACTATCAGAACTATCATTATAGGCGTGTCAGCATTATGCACGCACTTATTATGTAAGCAATTTTTTGCGTGCACAATGAACGGCAATGCCGTAGCGAAAGCTCGTCGCCGCCGACACCGCCGCCGCCGTCGGCCCAGCGATGAATAACGATGCCATGATGCCATCTGTCCGGTTTGGGGCCCATCAAAATACGCAAACACGTCGCGTCTGCCAAGGGTACCCCGGGTCCGCACACACGAATGTTCGAAAGCGCGCCCGGGGCCATTGTCATTCCCGGGTGGTGGTTGATCCGACACAACGAACGCCAGAAAAAAAAAAGATTTACGACGATACATGTTTAAATTGTGTTTTGACTTCTTTTCAGCGAGATACGTCCACGTTCACCTCGAATGTGAGAGATGTGTCAAACGAGTCACGACTCCAAGTTGAGCAAACAAGCACATCACATCTTGTTGGAGCGAAATCTTCGAGCGGAGCGCAAGATGTGTTTCCAGCCGAAAGTAATCGATCGTTCTGCCATCGAGTGCCAATTAGATTAATGACTCTCATTTCAATCGATTTTGTACTCGTTGAAATAATCAAAGGCAACACGTCTCAATCTGCGATGCCGGCAGCACGCGCACTTTAATCAATTAATCAGCGGCGCAAAAGCCGCCCCCGCAGCCTGCCGAGAATGGCATTGTGGCGTGAACTCGGCACATTTTCAATTCATCTTTAACACCCCCGCATTGAGTGCTCTCGCTGCGCTCGCCGATTGTCTGATTTCGTCGTCGCGATCGCGCAAATCGTCCCAATCACACCAAACCGACGCCGCCGCCGCCAACGTCGACGTCGACGAGAATTCGTCCATTCGCTAATTACTCTTTCAATCTTGGCGTGCAGCTGCTGGCACTGCTCGCACGCCAACCAAAAACTCAGACTCAGTCTACTATTCGAATGGAAAGATTCAATTCACTTGCCATCCCCCATACAGCCCCGAATCCGGCTGGCATCAAAACCCACAGCGCAGCCACCCCCCAAGAGTCTAGAGCTAGCATATTCGGATATTTAGATTGTAGGAGAACGCGAACGCGGCAAGCTAAGACAAAAAAGATTACTAATGACCGACGAACCCTTTTGTTTGGCGGCGGGCCCCATAATGCGCGCCTCCGCCGAAAGTGGGATCAATGGTGGCTGGAGCTATTGTTTGTTTCTTAGATTTTGCGCGCAAAGAAGGAAACGCGAGTAAAAAGCGATTTTTTTGGCCGACCTTGTGTTGCTGACACTTTGCGTTGTTCTTGCCGCGTGATTTGTCTCCGAATCAGTAATTAATCGACGCGCTGATTTGTTGCGAGATCGTTTGAATAATCACGCTGACAAAGCGACTGTTACCCAATCAAACAAAAGGGAATTCTTCAGATGAAACCATACATGGAATAATTTACGGGACATGTTCGAGTCTAGTTTCGGCCGAGACCACAAAATTTACTATATATATCCAGACGTGGATTGCACCCATTGTCCAGTCTAAGCTTCTTTCCCATTTTCCGCGTGCACAATGCACTCTTGCGCCTCGTGTTTTGTGTTTACGTACCCCATCGCGAACCCAACCAGTATGGGCATATTGAAGTGGGACGGTCGAGAGGGATGTGCGCGCTCGCCGCTTTTTTGCTCGCTTTTATTATCCGTGTTCGGGGCGCTGCACAAAATCGATGCGTATAGATTTATTGAATGTACCCGCACCGCATGGCATTTAATAAAGTCGACCCATCAAAATATCGCCGAAAACCGAACATCTGTCACTATTTTCTGCCTCTGTGCAGAAACAGAAACGAGGAAATTGCAGAACGACGTCGCCCGGGACCGATGCTGGCGCGCGCAATCAATGCCGGCCCGAAATAAAGCAGGCAAGAAAGGATTTTACGCACGAACAACTATTAGATAATGTCAGAGCATGAATGTCGAATAAGCAGAAAGTAGTGCAACTTTCGGAACGGGCGGATGCAAGATTCAATTTTCTATGGGGCCAGCTTCGCCCTTCAGTTTGGCAGACTATTTGACAATTTTTCCGGACTGAAGAAGTACTTGAATTTCCAAATATATCAAATAAATCGCTTTCATCAAGATGGCTCTATTCAGGACGAAAACAGGACTAATAAGCAGACTAATAACTTCCTCATTTTTCGACGCGCTCATTCAGCCAGCTAATAACCCGGGTCCTGAATAATTGACAACGCCCCATCGAGCGCGAACTTCGACCTGTTGTCGACGTTTATTTCTGTCTGTCAACTTTGTCAATCCCAAACCGACTCCCAAATGAAAAGTTTGCCTAGTTTCAATTGCTGGCCCAGCACGCTAGTTGCTCGTGTTTGCATCCCATTCACGCAGGCCGAAGACGAGCGCGTTTAAACATTTAAAGTTTTTTCCCCCCGCCCCGCGCTGCAAATTTAATTTTTCAAATTTCATCCCGTCCGATTTGCATAACTACGGCGCGAACGTCCCGTTTCGCTCACAACTCATTTCGCGTGCATTTCTGCTCTGTTGTGCTGCGACCACTCCCGGGGTAGTCGTCAATGACGCGAGGACTTTTGTGCGCGCTCGGCGATTTTTTGCGCTTCGACGCCGGGAGCGGCTGGGGGACGGCGGCAGCGTCTTGCGCGAACTTTTCTCCGCGTCCAATTTCATTCACTGACGCGCCACAATGGACGTACAAATAATGAAAACGCAAATGAGGTGATGGGCAATGAAGAGCGCATCCAGCCCAAATTGAATGTTTTCCTTCGATGGCGAAATATACACACAAGAAACTTGGCGCGACTGATACTAAACAACCATTCAGACCGGCGAAAGTAATTCTAGCTTGTTCGGTGTCGAAAGAGGATAATTGAAGATCAAGTTCTGAGAGTCTTGAGAGAAATATTTAATAGAGAAAAAGTATAAGGCGGAAATAAGGTAAGCCGAAGATGAATTATCGCCTCATCCTGCCCTATGATTAAATAAGGATACTAATCCATGTCGTACTCACATAAGGATAAGGATCAATAGGGTATCAGCGGCGTCTGGTTGCCATAGGCGAGCACTTAGTCACTACGCCGAAGTGCTATGTCTTCATTTAAGAAGTTTTCCCCCAAGAAAACGGCCGCAAGTTGATTGCCCAAATTGATGATGACGTTGACCCAATTTTCCCGGCCGCATAAACGATGAACGATCGCCGATCTATTAATTGACGACAATATTGTCCGTAGTAGCCGCAAGTGTCGATTGCATTCGATAGATCGTGAAGGGAGCGCATAAAAGCCGAACCCACCCCCGCGCACAATGGGGGTCTGATCCTGGAGGTCGCCTCCAGGGAGCTGGTGGTGTTCGTCGACGAAAACAATCAAATACCCATGCATTACACTCTGGTTCTATGCAGGTCCATGTGGCGTTTACCCTTTTTACCCTCTGCGCGTCCTCGTTGCAAATAAACATTTTCGTTGCCTCGCTGGGGGCGGCCGGCTCCATGCCATCCCCATTCGAGCGCCGAGAGGCCAGAGATGACTGGAATCATCTCGGCGCATGTATCTCCTAATCCCGTCTACTTTATACACTGGCGCGCTCCACTCTACACGGCAGTGCTTTCGTTGACGACGTCCATTTGTCAACCCCTTTTTGCATGCGCCGCTCGAGCCCCGGCGAACTCCCCGAACGCCGCCCCCGAAACGCTCTCAGAATGCATACGGGATAGATACAAATACGACTATTACAGATGATTGCAGCTGGTTCATTTCCTTCGCTACGTTTCGCGCGTCGCGCCCGTGCATCATTCCCCGGACCGCCCCCGTCGAGGACCTCGAGGATTCGGGGGGCCGGTGCGCTTGTTTATTCAACATCGATAATATTCGCCGCGTCGGTCGAGCGCGGTAGGCGAATGTGAGAACACGCACGCGAAATGGCCGAATAAAAGAAACACGTACCGTACAAATGTCCCCAAGGCGCGCGCGCGCTCTGCGAGGGATTTTCGAAATCGCTTTCAATTCGGCGCAAATCGCTTCCATTTTCCTTAAATTGCCCCCCTGCCCCTTCCGTTCCCTGGGCGCATTCTATTATGGACTGTTAGCTCGACTAAAATAAATTTCGCAAAACTGCACGGCTCGCAAGGACTCGGCGCGACCTATTTGCTTTTAAGACCTTTAGGCATCCATTCGGGGCATAATCCTAGCACGGCATTACAATCGACTCGGCTCTTCCACGCATCCTTAATGAACGTATGGAATCTTGATGAAGATATAATTAACGCGCATTTGTTCCACATGTGTCGTGATAATGAAGCGGACTGTTATTACAATTTGAGTAACGATTTGCAAGCTCGAAATTATCTTACAATTGTCCAGTATTAATTAATTTAAGTATTGGATTGCAAATATCTTTGAAGTCCTTATCATTGAGACCATCAGAATTTTGAAGACCAAATTATTAAATGACCTGACCTGATATGGATTTTAAATGCCTGTGCTATTTTTAGGTTTTCAATTTTGAAAACTAAGGGGTGGTTGACCGGATGGGGCTGAGAGGTGGCGATGCATGCCGCTATTATCGCCCCCGCATAAAACCATAAATAACGAGTACTTTAATTCCGGGACTTTAACGCGGCATTCATTTCGAGATAGACTCACGAGGACGAGGACCAGAGAACGAGGACCAGGACGAGGACTTCCTATGCGCCCCATTGAGGCGCCCGTTGTACTACTAATCATAAATACAGCATGGTCAGTATGATTATGTGTTCCATGCAGACCCATGGTTATAATTACTACGCTTTGCCATGACAATATCCCGTGGGCGGTTGATATCGCCTTCCAATATTTACTGGGGTGGTTCCACGCCAAGTGGACGAGACATGTACACTTCCGGTGATGATTGCGCGTTTCATTAACAACTGAGCCGCCATATCGCGCCGCATGAACTTCCACAATAACTCACGGCGGACAATTTTCCGCCGCCTACATCCACATACTCCCGGCTCAAGTGCGGGAGGATCGCGCCCTCAAAAATTATTGTATCATACCGAAATGAACGCACCTCGTCGAAGATGGCGTCATTGGATAGCGCACGTATGCTTTTAATGTCGGAAAGTTGGTAATGACTTTTCGATAACGCCCCCGCACAAAGAGCACAATCCCTTCGAGTTTTAGTTTTCGCCACTAATAGTTAAGCCGGCAAATTGAAAAGGGGTGCATCCTCCATATAATTGCGTTATTAGTGAGCCTGCATAAACTCCGTTCCGCGGGCCTTATGCCACCATTCTGGGCCGTTGTTTATCAGTTGGTAGCACGTGGGTTAAAGCCGAAGAAGCCCACGGTCTTCGGGCGAGGCGGGTGGACGACGAATTAAGATGCTGGACAGCGGACGACGGAACCGTTTGCGGTCGTTTGCGGCTCGGTTCGTGTTGTTCTTAACAGTTAAAAGCAATTTGCCGGCCGCGCACGCTGGTCACTCGCCTCCTCCTCCTCGTGGTAAACTTGCCGCGAGTTCCAACTTTCCGGCCGTAAAAGGCAGCTTCAATGTGACCAGAATCGCTGAGGGAGCCGCCGCCTCCTCCTCCGCCTCCTTAGTCGTGTAAGTTTCGCAAAAGGCGCGCGCCTCCTCAATTGCCAAATGAGCAAACGACATTACGGCCGGCCAACAACAAGTGCAATTCGTTAGCAGCCGTCAGCAGGAAAGTTGCCAGCGCTGATTAGGTAGCACATACGCTCGTTAGCTGTGGGGGTGGTGTTAATCAGCCGCGAGCCGCGAATCGAAGTTCGCCGTCATGCGGCGAGTAATCGACGGTTATCTCATCGGTGACACATCCGCTTTTTCTTGTCGATTGTGGTCGTTTTTTTCTCTCGTTCGAGGGTAAAATGAGAAAAACCGAACGCCTAATAAAGTATGGTTAATGTAACGTGGAGTTCGCGCTTCGCGGACGACGTAGCAAGATGCGCGCGGGGGCGGCGAAACTTTCGGCGGGCGGTGGAGGGCTGCGGGGGGCAATATCAAAAATCGAAGTGCATTCTCATTAGGATGTAATCACCGGCGCGTCGGCCCGTGTTTCATTAGACGGGAAATAGCTTCATAAATCCTAGCCGCGGCGTTTGCTCCTGCGTTTCGTCCTGGCGTTGCGTACACATCCCCCGTCGCTCGTTGCACGGCCACCCCCCGGCACGTTCCGTTGCGCTCCCTTGCCGCCAGCGTCGGCTCGAATGTTTCCCGGAGCCGACAAACTCGTATTAGTGTACTTCAAGTTATATTAAAGAAAACGCCAACTCCTCAGCACGGTGTTTAACGGCAGCGAACACCGGGACGCATCGGACGCAATAAGGCTTAGCCCGATGCGAATGCATCCCCAAAACGTGGGAGCTTCCAATAATGAAAACTCGAAACTTTCGACTTTTCTCCGTTAGCCCCACGGCGGCGGCGTGTTGTTGCCTCAATTTCGGCTTAATCACTTACGTGAATTGTGTACGTAAAGAGGGAATACTTAATGAAAGCTCGCGCGGTTATCTTGACGAAACAATGCATGCCGGGAATGCAATCGTGGAAATGGCACCGTGCCACTCGCCTGATTCGCCAGGTAAACAACGAAGGGGATATGGGATCATGTGCAGGAGTTGAAGAAGTCGTCCTGTCCTTGCTAGGATGCACGCATACGTTCGTCCTCGATTGCAGGATTGAAGTAGACGCGCGCCGTAAACTAACCGCGGAAAAATTTCCAAGTACCCGAGTAGTATCCTTGCGCAGAGGTGGTTTGAAGAGGGGGCGGTTGTTGGGGGTGTACGCAGCGGGAGAAGTGGACTGCTTGCTGCCAGCAAAGGAGAATAAGGACGATGGTTCTGCGCGGAACGCAATCATGAGTGTCGGTAACAACGGACCACCACCATAGTCCATAACAAGCGCGCCCGCCGGCTGCGGCCAGAGCCCATGATGAAGTCTCGGCCTGGAGGCGGCCTGCGTGCTTAACCTGCATAACAATTGCGCGCACGAGAGACGGGAATTGCTGTGGTGGAGGCAGCCGCGGCGAAAGAAAAGCCGGATGCGAAGTGCGAGTGCACTGCCGGAGTGGATATTCCACGGCGAGGATGATGATGATGAGAGGGCGGAAACCGCACGAACGGCTGCTGCAATGCATGCCGAACAACAAACTTTGTGTATTTTGTTCTTTGCTCGCTGCACGAGCGCAAATAGCGACGGCGAAGGCGAATTATGCCAAGATGTTGATGACGAGCCCCATCATCAAGTGAAAGATGCGAGTGTACTTCATAAATTGCTGCCGTACGAACGGAAGAAAATGACCTGGTGCAAAAAATTCGCGAAAGACATTAATTTACTCGATGAATGTAACCAGAAAATTCGCAATCAATTTATGAACTCGGATAATCCGTCAGGTGATAATTGAAAAGCGAAATGCACTTCGCATCTGTTCCCGGTGAGATTAGAAAGGCGGCGTAAAGGAGCGCGCTGGGGATTTGAATAAACTCGCAAAAATAATACACGCGAATAAAGCGTATAATTAATCTTCCCATTCATCCGCCTTCTTATCCCATTATGTGCCGATGCCGCGTCGCTCGAATTCAATTCAATTACATTGTGACTCTTCTGCACATTAGCATTGTCTGTCTGCGAAAAGCCGGGGACGGCGGTGGCGGAGGCGGAGGCGCAGCGCGTCTGTGTCCGGCAGATTTGAGCGGCGCACGGCGTAATTCCGCGCTTTATTATGGGCATTATTAGAGCATTCCGAGGGTATTTATGCACCAAGTGTACGAGAAGGCGCGGATAGTTGTTACACGCATCACCAGCATGATCCGGACGAACAAAAAGCGAGTCGGCATTATGCACTTTACTTGCCGCATTGTTCGCGTATTGTTTCGGCCAAATATTCGAGTCGGCCCCCGGGCCGCCGCCGTCGACGTCGTACGGCACAAAACAAGCGCCCATTGTAGCAATCTCTCGCAATCACGACCCGCGCACCGTTGCTGATTTCGTAATTTTGCGCGTTCTATGTGCCACCCCCAAGCTGAGCAATTTCCAGCGACCGCCAGTGTTCAACAATCAACACACATCCCTGATAAATTGCACATCGTGCGAATGGGATAGTAAAACAATAAGCTATCAAATTCAGATTTTAGTCATAAAAAGTTGATATAAGAAATGAAGAAAGATGAATAGATAATAGCAAGTTGTACAATCAATTAATAAGAGAAACATGATAATATCTGGAGGAACGTACAGAAAACAAACCGCTTAAAACGAGAACATAAATTAACAACGAAAATCCAACTATCACACCATTGGTTTAATTGCCTTTCTGGTTGGCGTAAATTGAAATCTCAATGAAGGGCGCCCGCATGGGGCGGTTTGCTTTGCGTCACGCCAAAGCATGGCAATAATAAGTGAGCAGCGCCGAGCCTCAAGGGGCACTGAGAAGTTTCTGCGGTTATGCGAGCTCGATTTGTGCGACTCTTTAAGACGGTTGTTAGGCATCAGCCTCTCGAAGCATACGCCAGAGAACTCTCGATGGAAACTTTTTGAGCGGCGGCAAAATCCGCACGTTCTGCCGCCGTTCACGCAAAACGCGTGCCTGTTGTACGACACGACACGTCTCGTAGTTGCATTAACACACTGCGGATACGTTTATGTCATGTTGAAGTTAATTAAAAACTTGCTCGACTCGTTTGCGACTGGAAAGTGCTCCCCGCACTAACCGAACGTTGATTAGCGCCCATGTTTTTCGGCATAAAATATCAAACAAGAGGAAATTTTTGTTGAAAGTTGAAAGCAAGGTTTCAAAAGAAAGGGGAATGATAGTGAAAATGACATGAATTGACATGAAAATTTTCGGGAAGTTATCCTTGAAGCTTTCAATAGTCCTTCCACTCGAGGAATTTTAGGACAACTACGGAGAAAGTATTGTGTACATCCTGAAGGACTTTTACGAACGAGACAACCATTTGGTAGTTTGCAATGTTTAACCTGTTAGAGTCCCAATGCAATTGCGGGGGAGATCGAATTTCTCATCTCATTCCCGATGCGTTATCCTGGCCGTGCACTTGTAGCGCGCGAAAAAAAAACGGGATGCACTCGGCACACATGCCAGCGCTGATAGTACTTGCGGTTGTATGCGCCGGAAGTGCGTTATCACATTGTAGGACGAGTGCATTCGACAGTCCTCCCCGTTGAAGGATGCACCATACATCCCGACGGATGGCGTATGCGTGCGTTTTCGTTTTCATTTACGTGCGACATTACAATTCGCTCCCTTTTTTGCGACGAGTGCACTACTACTCGTCCCGCGCTCTATTATTCCGCCACTTCAATGCCGCCTCCTGACTGTGAACCTGCGCGGCCCTCATACGCACACAATTGTCGCCTGCTTTTTACACGCGCACTTCGTTTTTGCGACACGCATCATCGTACGTGCAATCCATTAACGCGCTTCTTTCGTCGTGTAGCACGCGCGCAATAATCGCACAGGCGCTGCTGCCGGGGGCGGCGCAAAAACCACCCGGCGGTGATAAAAATAAGCGCACTGAAGAAAAAGCGTACAACAAACCGCTCGGAGATAGGACGAGAATAATTAATTGAGGCGCAAACCGCTACCTTAATGATTTACTGTCCAGATGTTCAGGCGTTGTCCTTTTTCGGACGGAAGTGCCCTTTTTGCGCTGTGTCGAGACGTTTTTGCGACTCGCTGATGTACTTGTAATCGCATCCTTCTACCTCCTTTTCGCCAACGCATTAATGTACCTTGTGCGGACCGGAAAGAAACGAATTAACATAAAAATACGTCCGGTAATTAATTACACGGCCTATTTGTTTGAGCAGCGGCACTATTTTGTGACAATGTGACATTGTTGTGCGGTGGTACGCGCGGTGATTTATTAATAATTAGCCGCCAAACAAGAAGCGCATTGCTAATGATCAGAGCGGATCGACTATTATATGTTAATTAATAAAGGATAATAACTACAGTAACATTGTTAGCGCGGGGATGAAGTATGCGCGCGCGGGGGCGGCAGAATGTCGGGCCGGCAAACTAGCGCGTGCTTTCACGAGCAACAACCAACAAGCAGGCGCACCGGTGGAGGCGGCATGCACGCACCTACGCCATTGTTTCGTTTCCGGTTTGTCGAGCATGGGATATGCGATGGCGTACACACATCATGGATGGCGGCTGATTGCATTCCGATGCAGCTCAGCGTGCAGCATGTGCGCCAGAAAGCGGGGGCGGCACGATACGCGTGTGCCAGCGATAACGCCGGCGGCGGCGGCGGCGATGGCGGGCTGACATGGGGCAGCGCGTTTCGGGTCGGCGAGGCACGCACAATTGATCCAATTTCAATAATAATTTATCTACAATGCGCCGACTATGAGTGCTCTTAGTGCCCCGCCAAAAATTGAAATCCATATTGGCGCGCGCTATCATAAAATCCGCGGCTTATACATTTGACAGCTCTGATTTAGTGCGAAACGCTCAGCCGATAGTGTGGGTATTCAATGAACGCATATTTTGTTGTCCGCTGTATGCGCAATTGTATTGTTTATAACAATTACGAGACCAGTGTATATGTAGAGCTAAACGGGGGCTGGTGTTCATTGTTAATTGCACGGCATTAACGATATTAGCGGCGGTAAGTTAATAACGCGCGCGCAAAATTGAATGCGAAATGAGTTTCGGGCGGCGGCGGTGGCGGCGTTCAACGGGAAATCGCATTAGCGCGCAATACATCTTCGTTTCGGTCGTCTAATCTCGGTTAAGTCACCCTTCGATAAACAAATCACTTACAATTGAATGAAGGAACGCATCCCGGCGTCGCGCACACACATCATCCCCCAAAACGGGCGACCCCCTAAGGCACGGCGTGCACTTCTCCACGACTTTCCCCCTTTCCCTTTGCATGTCGATCCGGGCGATTCGTCTTGCCCACATTCGAGCGGCCATGTGTGGGGGCGGACTGCCCAAGCGTCCAGAACGCGTCCCGGACAAATGCAGCATGATGATGCATGCATGTTGCTGGTACAACAGCAGCTTGTAAGTCGCACTTGAGAGATCGCCGAAGAAGCGGCTCAACTGGTCGCAGGACGTGTATGAATAGCAATGCCCATTGTGACTAAGTGATAGCTGCGATGTGAGTGAATGGAGCGGCGAAGAATGCCAGCGACGCAGATGGGAGGAAAAGAAGCATGGACGTCATAATAGCCGAACGATGCAGATTTATTGTGGGGTTGCGATTCATGCGAAGGGAGGTTTCTGGGGATGAACATGGAGCGTTTTTCGATGAGGCCGAAATGTCATGACTATTAAGATGATTAGCGCGATGATACCCTGAGATTGTCGTTTTTCGGAAATATGTGAAAATTACCCCTATGCTTGGTTCTTGTCGAATTCTAGAGTGATTTACACAAATTGGTGTAATTATGATGGCATGGAATGAAATAATTGCAATTAGCAGTCGTGAGAATCTTATAGACTGAGGTTAAATTGGTTGATTGTTCTCAATTTGTACTGGATATCAATTACAAAATATGTCCCCCAAATAGAAAATACTTGATGCTCGAAATTTACAAAGTTAATCTGACTTGAAGCAAATTCAAAAATGTATTCGCAAAAATGACAATGTCTGAGAAGCAAAACTGCAAAATCTTTATCGATCACTTATCGAGGGAGACTTTTCGAATGGGACTTTCAAATTAATGAAAATAAGTTAATTACACTACTTTGCAAAAAATCAACTTGATTCGTGGTTGAAGTCAATAAATAAGTGAGCACAATGTGGTTTTCTGTGAACTAGCTTGCAGTGTGGCTGGCTCTAGCAATGCCCATAGTGCGGCCACAGTTTGCCGCCGCCACCGCCGTTGACTTGTCAAGGTGTTAAGGCAACACTTCGCTGTTTAGTGTTTTGGCGTGGGTGGTTGTGGCGCCCGTAAATTCTGCGGTGCGTTCGGCAGCACGCCCGCGCGATAGAGTCATAACTAAAACACCTAGAGTAGTCGTGCGCGCCGCCACCGCCACCGCCAGCACAGCCAACTTCGACACGCTGGGCTGATGCACCAGGAAACATGTAGCAGACGCCTGCCGGGGGCATTTTAGCCGTCGTATATTTCGAGCAGGCCGAAGCCGAGCGAAGAGAAGAGAAGACGACCCACACTCGAAAGTCCAACCAACAAGGCAACTACGACGCGAAACTATGAGCATGTTTAGTGCGAAAATGTGCGGGTTGTTGTTGCTGTTGTTGCGTGCTGGCCGTGTGTGTGGGTGCGCGCGGGGGAGGCGGCTGGGGCGAGAGAGTTCGCAACAAACAACGAATTTATAGTTATACGGCCAGTAAGTGCTGCGAACAAGTGTTGCCTCTATTTAGTTTCGGAGTGCGCCAAGTCTTCTCCTTCGGCGTTGATTTAGTGCGTTTCGCGTGGTAGGGGCCGTCTTCGTGCCACCCCCGTTCGCGTTTTATGGTACCGCGAGGCGCGTCGTGGAAGGAAACCCAGCGAACGTCTTGCCGGCATCGATGCCGCCCCATATGAGCGCGCGCCGTGATAAAGATATAGTCGTAATTTCCTATTTTTGGCATCGGGTAGATTTATTGTTTTGACGTAATTATCTTCAAATTTCCCACGCGCCAGCGCGCGCGCCTAATTTCCAAGCGCCCCTCGAGGCCATTTTCTAATTCATCCAATTAATAATTCCTATCTCTATGCGCCCGAAACTTCTGGTTCGTTCCATTCGCAGCGCGGAAAAATGCTCCGCCATCGACAATCATTTTTCGCCGCATTCGTCATAATTTACTGGCGGCGTCGCGCAAAAACCGAATGAATGATTATTGAGTGATTAGCGTGTTATCATTGGCAGCAAGTAACCCTTTTCGCATGGTGGGACAACGCAATACGCGCCGCATTATCATCGTCGTCGATCGACGGCCGATCACGAACAGAAAGTCTGTATCAGTCATCATCGAGCTGAGGGGGCGGCTGGGCCAGTAAACAACAACGTGTGCGCGTATCTCGCTCGCAATGAATTATATACGTTCGGAAAATATATGATGAATCAATCAAAACGCTTCGGATGCATGGGCCGCGTCGGCGTCGTTTAGGAGCGCTCGGCTCAATAACAGCTGATTAGATTTAAAATCTGAGTCATGTCAGGCCAGGACATAGTCCACCCCTTGCCCCGCATATCGATGGGGGTGGGTTGGTGATCGCTCACGCCGGCGTGACACACCAGCGCACATATTTCCATCTTGCGCGACGCTCAATTTCATCAACGAATAGGGTTGAAATTAACTCCGCACTGCGTACATGATTTAATTAGTTAAGCAGCTATGAGAAGCCTTTCTAGCAAGTTTTTTGAGGGGCAGGATTTTTTCCTAAAGTGTTGAATGCAACATGTCAAATTGTTGGCAGTTACCCTTCGCGTGGGGGTTTCGCACATGTGCAGTTTTCGCATTGAAATTTCGAAATTGGAAAAATTCACTTCTCACCTCATCTCGGGCGTTGCAAAAGGGGACTGACGTGAGCGAGGGTCGCGATCATTTTTTACCCCGCAATGCAGATGCGTTTATCAAAATCATCGGCGCCAGCAAGCAACGCAACGAAAAGGGTGCTTTTTGCACCGCGTCGGCCAAAAATGCGATACGTCGATGCGCGGCCCGCAATTGCCACACCATCATCATCATCATCATCATCGGGGGGCATCCGGCCGCCCCCGCCTATTATCACCGTGTACGTACAACGCGTCGAGGTGGAGGGCCGTCAGTGTCACCGTCACCATCGTCATCATCATAATCGGCGGCGGGGATCGTGGCGGCATCAGCTGCGTGACGCGTTTTTAAGTAATGAAGCCCGATTGTTTGCCGTGTGTTGTAGCATGATGCTCAAAAATTACGCTCGCGCATAAATTACATGACAACGCGATAATCGCGCGTTATCACCACGTCAGCGCCAGTGGCTTTCCGGTGAAGTCCGCAACAATGGCGCGCGAGGTCCATATCCGTCAATCATAATGCAATTTGCGTTTGCTGACACGAATTTCAGCCAATTCAATGCAATTAGTTCTTTTGGACGTTGATGCTACCAATTATCATATGCATTTATAATCATAAGCTTTTAGTGCGCAATTGAGCGAAAATTATCGTTTCAAATGAAAATTGAATCAAGAGATCATTGGGATGGATGTAATTTAAATTCTGTGACTTGTTGGTCTTTTCTGGTATCAAATAATATTAGGCCACACGATTAAACATAATTGAGCAATAACGTTAGGACATTTGGGCCGGGTGCACTTGTAGCTTGCACACTTGCATAAATTTCGGGTGTCATTGCATTTGGAACCGTTTCGGCCATCGTTCCCGAATGAAAACTGAGCTGGAGCATGAATGAAGGCATCAACGCGCGTCGATTAGCAATTGTGCGATTATGCATGCCGCATGCATAATGGACGTAATGTTACCGACACCGTACGTTATAAAGTATGCACGCAAGAGTAAACTAATGTCAGAAAGCTCCTGGCTTGTCGCGTTCGTATCCGCATTATCCCGGGATGCATTACATGCGAGTGCTAACATCTCGACGGATGATTAATTGCATCGGCAGCCGGCAACTTAATGGGGATTTTCGATATCCGACACCTTTTTTACACTTTTCGAATGCTAGTCTATTGTGATACCGCAATTCAGTTTCGCCTACAAAGCCTACCGCGTTAATTATTGCAGTTTCAATTAAAGTAATAAGCGCCCGATTACGTTTCCGCTTTGTACACGTTGCAGCTAATTAAATTACCCTGCGAATTCCGGCCACATTAAAATACGCGACGAAAACTATGAACCGGTCATGATGTGGTACGGGGGCGGCGCATCTTGCGCAAAACTGTCGCGCTGATTTAATTACGCAATTGCACCGCGTGTAAACACGTCAAATGCATGTAATTCCCGGCAATAAAACAATGCGGTGGTTTTCGCGTTTTCATAATTTCCCTCCACCAGCTATCGAGTGAAGATCCGAATGGAATTTTCCTCCCCAGCACAGCGCACACAACGAATGGGGATGTCCGGACATCCCGCTGAAATGCCACCAATGTTGGGGTGGCATGTGTGCGGACAAGCGGTCGGACACTGGTCAACAACAATATGCATATATGGCGTTTAGCCGCCCTCCGGTTTTTTTTTGTTCCCGGTCGGTCGGTGTGTGTGTGGGAGGCATGCTGTGCTGACGTGTTGTTATATGAACTCCGCAGCCGCTGGCCGGGATGATAACACCCACCGAAATGCTTTTACATCAAACAACAAGAACAACAGGTCCGGAGCGAGCGGCCGCCCCCACCGAGAGCCGTCAATAGCCACCACCTGAATTCGACCCATTGAGCACCAACGCCACCGCCGTTGGTCCGATGACAACACACAATGCGGACGCCTGAACGGCATTTGCCTAATCCAATTAATTAATCAATTAATCAACCTTCGATGCTTTCGCTCGTTGTTGATTTCGGCGAGGTGGAATAATATTTTCACAAGGCGCAAAAAATATATCACTTGGAGATTAGAGAGAGACTGTCTTGAAATTTAGAGAACATTTATGATTGACTATTTTCTCATAGTCAGTTCAAAAGTTTCGAAAATTATTGGAGACAAAAAATCTTAGAATATGGAACTAAAATCTCCAAAATGTTCATGGAATTTGAGTGAATTTTTGGTACGTACACCTTAACCGACATTAAGTTGTGATCCCTAGCCGCCCCCACCGCGTCATAGGTAGCTAGTTGTTATACTAATAAGTTAGACAAAGCAGATTAACTTGAGTCACTTTACGTTAGTTAGTTTCGCGGATTATTTTAAGCCCGTACATAAACTTAAACTTTACCGGCGCATTTAGAGCGCGTGTTAATCGTTCGCGAAATGGCATTAAAGGTTGTTAAATGCGTCCCGACCTTTACATCATTGTCATACGAGTGCGCACGTACTTGTTGAATTGCGCGGTACGTTAATTGCATAGATTGCAAACGAATGCATAAAACAATTTGATGGGTGGGGGCGGCAACACAAAACGAAGTACCGAGGGATCTTAGTTGGTCGTATACGCGATTAACACGTTTTCAATCCTTTCGATTGAGCGGGACACATGTGTAAACTTCATTAAACGCATTCAATTAAAGCGCGTGTTGTGTATGTGCGCACATCGGGTGCAACTGCGGCCCCGGGAGCGGCAATAAAATAGCATGTGTAACGCATAACTTCTTCCGAACGCGTCCCTCGCGTCTAATATTTTTAACTTATAATTAAGAATCGCGTGGCGCGCCGTATGTGACGCGGGGGGCGGCTGGCGTTTATGGGCGGCGCGCGCTCGGCGAATATGCGCGTCAATTAAGAGTGTTTTAATTAAACGAGATTTACGCGCGATGCCTCAATTACATGCGCCGGGGCGGCGGTACTTGTCGGGCGGTTGTTGTTGTTGTTGTTCGTGCTTGTTGTTGGCGGCGGTTGTGCGTATGCGCTAGTTGTTTGCGACTTTGGAACTAACTACGTGTATGGGCGCGCAGCGAAGCGCCACGTCGAGCCGCCCCCCGCGCCGTCTTCGTGAATTATTAAAGTCGGCTCACGTTCGCCGAATTTGCTGTTTGCCCGCGCGGCATGCACAATACCAGACGCCAGCCTTACCGCCACCGCCGCCGCCACCGCCGCCGGTTATGTGTGGCGTTGCGTAAAGCACACCGCGCCGGCAAAGGTGAAGGTGAAGTTTAGTAATCCGGAAGTGTGCCGCCCGCACGCCGAGCCGGGCACCGCAGGCTGATATGAGGGCCGCGTACGAGCCGCCCCCATTGCTAGTTTCCGCCGGCGTAGTTTACGAACAGGTGCGCGCATAATTCCGGAACTCGTTGGGCATGATCTTAAACTAACCGCAACCGAAAGGCAGAAACGCGCTGAAATATAAATTGCGTTCGTTCGCAATTTTTCGCCGGCCCCCGTCCGTGTTTCGCTTCTGTTGCATACGCAACCGGTCGGCGCAATTGATTTGCACGAGAGCGCGACTTGCGGTTGATTCACGCTTGTTTGTTTTTCATTTGGAAGATGCCCCCGACAAATAGTGTGCGCGCAGAATTCGCAGCGCTTCAATCAGAATCGAAAATTGAAATTGAAAAAGGGGTGACACATTTCTTTATGCGCGCCGTTCGATGCATGTACTCGGTGAATCACCCGAGGTCATTAAAACCCCCCTTCAGCCGCCCCCCAGGTTCCTTTGTCTCTGGCCCATTCTGGGCCTGGTTCTTATATGATATGGCGCGTCGAGTGTGTGTGCACATGTGCCGTCCCCAACTATTCTCGATCGCAGGTCGGACGAGCACTGATTGTATTTCGTTCTTTTTTTGCATATATCCCGATTCAAATTGGACGCGCAACCAGCCCCTTGGTGGGGCACTTACCCGCACCAGGGACGCAATCTGCGCGCGATGACAAGAGCGGACGACGTTGTCGATTCGCAATTAATTTTCTATTAGGCGGGCAAACGAGAAAAATAGACTCTTTGAAAGCGTGCCATCCATTCATTTGATGAGTGTGCGCCGCCGACGACGCCGCCGCCAATTCGCATGTGTTTGCGAGCCATCAATAGTGGGCAATTAGAGCTGAAAGGGCGGCCCGAACTTTATGTTTTCAGCGTATTGTATTTGGGAATGCGTTATTCATTAAGCGACCTACGTTGGCGGCAGCATCAGCTCTTCATTCGTGACTCATGATATTTGATAAGGCAGGACATTTTGTCCTCTTCATTTCATATTCAAAAAAGTGGAAAACTTTGCTAGGTTTTGCTACAAGTTAGTTATTGATAGTAATCGAAAATTATTTTAATTATCAGAATAGACATTTAAATGACTACGTTTTGAATTGAGATAAAAACTAAAGTTTAAAATGAAAAATCAAAGAAATTGAGAACGTTCTATCCGTAAATCTACTTCGCCCAAATCTTAGGTAGTAATTTCAGAGGCTTACAGGTAACTTTCTCGAAATGAAATAGCAATAAATAATGTCAAGTGACGAGAATGATCCTAACTTTCGGTCTGGGGGGTTTTGGGGGGTATGCCCGCAAAATGGTGGCATCATGCGCGCACAATTTCAACCTAGCACAATGTAATTAAATTTAATTAAGTGTATAATTGATTTACCGCGTCGAGCATGACGCCGCGCGCGTCGTCGTCGGCAAGAAACGCATCCGACAAAAGAAAGCCTCGAAAGGGTCGCGTTCTTTGTGCGCGCCCAGCAACGCAGAAATGAATTATGAACATTCTGTGCGCCAGCGATTGCCCTAGTCCTCGACGCATAATAAGTGTGTTAAGCGCATTTGAATATTGCGACCCAGTGCGATGGGGGCGATTCGCGAATTCGGCAACCCACACCCTCCCCCCCTGGGCCAACGATGCCCGTCGCGCCGACGTCCGCGATGACAAACGCGCCAGCTGATAAACGCTGCGGCGAGCAAGGCAAATAATAAATACGATACGATGTAATGGGAGAACGGGGGCGAACTACAAACTGCGCCGGATTTTTGCTCATTACCCCCGAACGAACAGCATAATGCACGCGTGCGCCCGCCGCTCTCTGGGCCACTGTGGTAGTGTGCCAGAGATAATGATCCATTGATCCGTATTGATTTATGGCACCATCGAGATTTCGCGTTCGTTCGGCCCGATGGGGGGCGGCCGTGTGCGCGCCGCTTCGTCTTTGCCGAGCCACCCCCGAGGGATTTGCAACTATGTGCTGCTAATGTCGTCGCTCTAACTAGCGACGTACGCGTACAATAACAAGCGGACAACCCCTTTTTATGATTGGGGGCCAATGCCTCGGATGGCGCAAAAAATAATAAACTGCCCTGCTTACTGGATGTTTCCCCGGTTTTTATTTTGCGTCCACTATTAAACGTCATTTAATTACGCGTTCGCATCCCGACCAAGATTGCATATGAGACACGCGCGCGAGGTTTGCTGTCATCGAATATTTATGAAACGCCGAAATTGTGTACCGTTTTGCGCGCGGAAAAGTTAATTTAGATTTGCTCATTGCCCGGCTGTGATTATTCGCTTGTTTTTCCGTGGATGGCGCGCGCGCGAGTTCATTGCGATTGTTACATTGTTAAAAGCGGATTTGGGTTGCGCATAATATCCGCTTATCGCTCGGCTTATTGTTGCAACAATGAAGTATTAACTCCGAGCAAGCCGTCTCTCGCTTGCTGTACGAAGAGTGCGTTGTTACGTAAGCGGCTTCTGATGGCGCAAAGAAGAGTCCCAACAACCAGCATCCAACCCCCTGAACAATAACCGTGAGGGGCACTGCAAGGGTCCCATGTATACACAATATCTATGTAACGAGGTCAGTGTGTGTGGGGTAGGTCTGCTCGCCCCCTCGCACCACCCGCGACTGAATGGGAACCGCTGAAGTAAATTCGGAAATGTGCGCCGAATTCCCCGATTTCGGCGACGCTGGTCGCAGCGAACGTAATGCGAATATGCAGGTGAAATATTAATAAAATAATTAGAATGGGAATGGCACAAAAGCGGCAGTGCGCTTCTTTCATCTCGCAACGCAACGCGGACAACAATGGCGCGCAATAATAATAATACCGTGCGGTTCATCCAGAACGCCTCAGACATAAGCGCAGAACGCGATTGCAAAAGAGGAAGGAATAGGAAATCCATTCGGACGGACCCGCTCCCGACCAATCCACTCCCAACGCCGACCGTACACAAACAATACGCACGCAAATATAAAAATGGAATAATGCTGAATTCACCCTCGTGCTCGCAATGCATTTCAATTGCTAATGAAGTTCTATAGCGGTGCATCCATGCGTACTTTTCTAGGTAGTAGTTTCGCAACTAAATAGAAATATAGTCTGAAGCGAATTTTCTATTGATGTGGGGCAAAGCTACTGATTGCATTTCTCAGCCGTCCTTCTGCGCATAACGTCATTGTAAATGTCATCGTGCCTATATAAGCACACTACCCTACAGACACGAGCGATACTAAACTAATGATATCGTTGATATTTTTCCAGTAAAAACGTTAGAAGGCTATTTGCAATCGAAGAAGTTGGTGAAGAGGTGACTATAGAATATGTTAAGTAGGAACGACCTAATCTATAAAACGCCAATTCAATTGTTTCACTACTTATTGTTAGAAGGATCTCCAAGACGTTATTCCTCTATTGCGGAATTAGAGGCCGATATACCACGATTTGCAATTTATACCCCGCAAATCGGAGGGTCCTTGACAGAACTCAGCCATGGTCCTAGTGCAATGACCATGCCCACCCCCGCGACGTGGACGCGCCTGCCAAGAATTACCCAGGTGGACTCAACCAACTCAAGTCCCCTGGGCCGGGTTAATGGTTTTGCGACTGAAATCAGAAGGCAAAACCAAAGGCACCTGAAACAGAAAAGCAAAAGATTATCCCCCCGTGTGGGGGGGTACACATATATACTTACACAAATTAAATACAACAAAAGGGTTTTTGTTTTTTTTATTTTTTCTTGTTATTTTTTATGTTATTATTTTTTTTAACCTAAAAGAGAAAAGCTGAAAATACATTTAAAAAAGTGTGTATTGTGTAGAGGAAAGAGGCTATACTAAAACTAAACTAAAACTAAAACTTAACTAGGGTGACAACTTGACCAGAAAGCTTTGGTAATTTTTATTTGACTTCGACTTTTTTCGCGGACTAATTACCAGTGAGC
>JARJDZ010010553.1:0-11891 GCA_030264555.1 Aleochara sp. GC000083
GGCTCGGAACGCAGTGTGAACGCATTATTTTAGCTAAATTGTAAAATTAATTATTTCATAATAACGGAAGCGAATGAATAATTTATGGAATTATTAAATTTGTCATGTTACATTTAGTCGTGTTGTTGCTTCTGGCCTCCGCAGCCTGCCAAATGCGATTATGCGACACAGTGTGTGCAATCCTCGATGTTAGGCTGTTGGTAGCACCGACACAAGAACCTGAGAGTGGCTTATGAAGGCGGCCGACACATTACATTATAGCTCGTGGAGCAAGTGGAACAACGACAAGTGCGCAAATATCAAATGCTGCTGGACAAATCGCGGATTATTTATGTAGTTGCACAAATGGCACCTAATTAATTTTATCTTTTGTAGTCGCGCGACTGTCGCCCAGTGCGCGCTGTCAAAACGCAAAGTGAAATGAAATTTGCAATTAAAATATAATTATCGGATACGCTCCAATTTTATAGCGTTTTGGACTAAATTAGCAACTCAAATGGCAATTGCAAAAATTTCATCCGGTTTGTGATTACCATTAATATTCGTGGCAGGTTTCAAAATTTCCGCACTTTATGTGCCTTGATTGAATTTATTAATTATATAAACGCAATCCATATATTATAATATTTTATTAGTCTAATTTATTTGCGTTAAACAAATTAGTTAATTATGTTGATTTTCAATCATGTTTTTAATAATTTATTCCATTTTAACCGTTATATAATTTTTAAGTTTTACACAAGTACTTTTTAGAAGATTAGGGTCATAAGGACATATTTTTCAAATTTTCTAAAAGGAGAAATAGTTCTTCAATAAATCAATTGAAATTACTTAAGTAAAACTTATCAGCCTTTTAACACTAAAAAGCTATCGCAGTGGAAAAACTGTGTTGGAACTATATCTTCAAGGAAACCTTACAAGAAACTTAGGTACTAAGAAAATAGGGATTTTATGGATTATTTATCTGGTGTTCCTTTTCTTCAATAAAGAATACTTAAACATCTTCTCTGGATAAGGCTGGTGATATTCGGAACAAATCTTTAAAATCTTTGAATTCAATACTTCTAAGAATTTTTTTTACTACAAAAGATCAAGACTGTTCAGTACTTCAAATCTAGGAAATTTATTTCATAAACTGATCGTTAGTAATCAAGAAATTCTTTTAACATGAAGGAGGAACCCTTGAAACAGAACCAAAGTTGGAACCTTTCTTTATTTCCAATTCTCCAGAGTGAACTAAGAAAGTCCTACCGCAATAAATTTGGTAGCAACCAAAGAAAAATAGCTCAGGATTAAAAAGGAAACTTTCAGTCAAAAATGGTCAAAAGAACGTATGTTCTCTGAGTATGTTCTCTGCATGTTTGACCTATATTCTATGACCCTTTAGTTCCATTTTAGTGTTGCATCTTACATCTTTGAATATCCCTTCTGAACATATGATCAAGCCACCCAAATTTCTATTAAAATTCGTTCAAAAATGATTAAAATCCACACATTACCACGTATAACTAACCACAGAATTATTATAAATGTTTAACTAGTACTCAACAAGAAATATTAATCCCCACTCTTGCAGGGATTTTCCCAGAAAGCTTAAAATAACATTAATGAAAGACTATAAATAATTTATTAACACAAGTCTTCATGAAATAAAATATGAACCGAGGGAACGTTCCACACGTGCAGAACAAACCTCTTAAAATATTCAACATGCTGACATAGAAAATCCAACTACCTTTGGATATAACCAACTCCAATTTTGATTCCAGACCTTTAGAGATAGCACACGTGTCATTAGGTGCTTGCTTGACATTTTTGCACGTTCCGCCTATGATTACAAAGGTCGTCCACGAAAGGCCTTAACTTGCAATTATGTGTAGGCAGAAGTTTTATAATTAAATCACGTCGAAAGTGTGTACAATGATGAACGGGGTCAACATGTCCTTTGCAAAAAGGCTTTGCAAGTTCACGTCCACCGTGTTTGCACAAATTTTGGATCATTCGTTTGACATTGTGATTAGAAAGTTTTCAACAGGCGAAATCAGTAATTAGAAAACTTTTGTCAGTCTCGGACCGAGGGGTGAATATTAATTAGAAATTTCATAATTAATTCACATGTGTTTGCAAAATTATAAAACTTGAGCGTGTTTATTTCTTTATTTTCCCATGTATTTGGACGGTTTTCCGGCCGAATCCTTGAGAGGTCCTTGCTGCTCGCCTGACGGAATCAACATTGTCGTTTTCCTTCCGGTGCTATCATTGCCTATCAGGAGCATCGTATACGAACACGCGATAAAATTCAGTCGCGCAAAATCAGTCACTTTATATTCAAAGGGCCTGGTTGTCTGCCTAAACGAGTTTTTCCTTCGCGAGCACCGCAAGGAAGAAAACTCCCGTGCTGTGTGTGTGTGGGCTGAAGCTGAGGCTGAGGAGCGTCCCGGAAACGGAAAACCGGCGCAGCGCTTATTATTCATTGATGAGGACGAGCCGGCCGATTATACGTATTATAATAACATTCAGGCCGGCGTTGGTGGCGCCCTAACAGAGAGCGATTTTCATTTCGTTGGATGTCTTCGCCGAGCCATCCAGGACTCCAGCATCTTTTGCACGCTCGTAGCCCGGAGGACAAGACGCCAGATATGGAGAATCAATTTCATGGATGGCCTTTTAATTTAATAAAGCCGAAGCTGATGCGAAGGAAATGAGAGCGACGTGCGCGAAATTAGTCGCAAAAATTCGTTTTATTGCCTCATTGTTGGCATAATTCCATTGATAATTAGAACAATGCTCGTAAGGACGCTTCGCTAGATTAACTTTATTAAATGAGATTTTTATTAATCTACCCACCAAACACATTATTTTATCTTACTGGTATAATGTTACATTTCCTATGCGTGTTTTAGTGACAAAAATTGAATATTTTTCACTTGACAAATCAGTGACGTACATTTTTCTACAAGTGGAAAAAACGAATACTTTTTTTCTACTAGTGGGAGAAATGAATGACAGCTCACAAAATAAAGTGCTATTGTTACTAAGGCATCAAGATTTTAAGATTTGGCAAACTTAATCTTAATGTGCCAGCTCAAACGAAATTCTTACGATTTCATTGTGACATTTGAAATGACATATCAAAAATTGTGGAAGAAAATTTGGATTTTGTTGCTTCTTGGAACATTGTATCAACTTTTCTCCAGTAAGATAAAATGTCGTATATTACACCTGTGCGAAATGCAATAATAAACTCGTGAAATTTGTGCATCACTCATTTATAATTTTGCATTTTTCACACTTATAATATAATCTACTATTATTCATCCCTTTAAACTCAACCAATTATAAATATAAAGTTCCAGAACCTTTAGTTTAAAAGTTTTATCGAAGCAAAGCAATAATTATCCTTTCGCATAATAAATAATTCTTGTATATTATTGTTGAAAATATTACACCTGAAATTTGTGGGGCATACAATAATAAAACCGCGAATATAAAAATATCGTAAACATGCGAGTAGGGAATAAAATAAAATGCTAGGAAATGGAGATTTAAGGAAAGTTCTTTTGCATGCCGATCGTAAACTCGTACGCCTTTTTCCAACAGAAAATTAAGGTTATTTAGAAATAACAACTTCATGCGTGATTTAATTAGGAATTCATTACATTTTTAATATGTTTTTTTCTCTGTTAATATTTCAACGTTTGTGTGCTAATTTATTTATCAAGTCTTGTTCCATATTTCCTTGAGTTCCTTGCACTTGCAGGGATTTTTATGTGAAATCATTCCTTGGATATATTCTCTATTCAATGCGAGATTCTCAAAGTTAATCCAATTTATACATTGGCGCTAATCCATCTACACAGAAGTCTTTCAGCTTTATCTTCTTCGACGATGTGACAGTTTCCACTCTGCACGAAAGGAATTGCGTTGGAGACAGAGAGCACGTTTCTAATCCAAACATTTGTGGCTTATTTCTTTCGCTTTATTGCAATAAATCTTATTTAAAATGACACGTAAAGAAGTCCGACGAAAATAAATGAGATTTCCAATATATATTTTGTGATATTTATTTCCTTGATTTCAGCAAAAAAAATTCTGGTATTGGTGGAAAATGAAGAAATATTTTACGTTCCAATTTTAAAGTTGATATGATTTTAGTGATTGACTTTTTAACAAATAAAAATTTTAAAATATTTCTTCTTTGCAATGCAACTTTAGTCATTAAATCTTTCCAATAATTTTAGATAATTTGAGATCTTATCAGAAATTCAACTGTAGTAGCTTTAATCCTTTCAGATTCAGGATCAAACTCTGTGGACATGAAAATGGATTTGAATGAAGTTTCTTGTTGATCAATTTTAGGTCTGACTAAAAAACTTCTACACAATAAACAAGAGACAAGACAGCAAACAACTTGTTGACAATTACATGATTGTCTTTTTATTAGCTATTTTTTCTCAGGCACTTTTAAGAACTGTCCTTCAAATTATTAAATCATCTCAATAATTTTTCCCATGAAATTTTTCTGTTGTAGTCTTAATCCATTCACTTCCAAGGATAAATCACGAGCACAAAAGTGAAATGAAAGAAATTTCTTGTTTATTGTTAAGTCACAACTGTAGGTTTAACCAAATAACTAGCCAGTAAACAAAACACAAGGCATTAGAGAAAAATAGCGACCCAACAACTTGTTGACAATGGTCTTAACAGTTTTTTAACAAGACCAGTTTTGAAATAATAGAAAAGGACCTCATCATTCTCTATTCTTTCTCAGGTACCTTTAGTAAAAGTCATTCAAGTCAGTGAATCATCTGAAGCATTTACAAAAAATATCAAGTGTCCCTCTGAAATTTAACTGCGGAAATCTTAATCCTTTCAATTCTAAGGACAAACCCCATGCACAGAAATGAAATTGAAGAAATTTCTTCTGGATAGATTAGTCTCAATTGTAGATTTAGATCTATTTTGGGTTAGCCAAAAAAACTTCCACCCAGTAAACAAGACAAAAGGCAACAGAGAAGAATAGCGACTCAACAACTTGTTGACAATTGTCTTAACATTTTTTGAACAATCTTTCTCAGGTAACTTTATGAAATTTCATTCAAGTCATTAAATAATTTCAGTCTTTTCAAAGAATATCAAGTTTTCCTCTGAAATTTAACAGCAGTAGTCTTAATCCTTTCAATTCTAAGGACAAACCCCATGCACAAAAATGAAGTTTCTTCCTGATAGATTAACCTCAATTGTAGATCTAACCAAAAAAAACTCCCACACAGTAAACAAGAGACAAGGCAACAGAAACAAATCGGCATCTAACGACTTGTTGACAATCAGGGTTCGTTTCGATTAGAAAACCTCACAGCGTGTAATTTTCTTGTCGGCCGTCGACAGGCTCGGACTTGGCGCGCGCACTGAAGGGCGAATGGCGCGCTGCTTTCCTAATGCCCATAAATTATTCATAGAAAAGTGGGAAAGCTTTACGATACGAAAAGCTCGGACGGCGACGACCTTCTGCATATGAAATTAGATTTATAATCTACTCGGACAGGCAAACCAAGCAAGCAAGCAAGCCAGAGGCCAGATGAACGGCGGCTGGCAAGCAACTCGCCTGTGGGACCCACAGCGAATGGTTGCTGCGAACGACGCGACCAACTAGGACAAACAAGAATATTACCAGCCAACATCAGATTTTCTATGAAATTACTATTATGACCGGCCATGAATATGGAATAGTGATGGGTATGCACATCAAAAAGTTTGCGCATAGATAAACTCAACAATGCTGCCCGCGTGAGTCCCGAAACAATACGGCTGAGACACATTCTCGCAGATGATGACATTTGAACTGTGTCGGGACTAACTTTAAGTTAAACATAAGGGGCCGTTCTGACGAGCGACTAAATCGCGCGATTTTTCCCCACTTTGGAATGGAGCAAACGAGAAGTCATGTGAGTGTTCAAACGAGCGCGATTTTATTAAGCGAGCGATTAATCGCGAAATAAAATCGCTCCGGTTCCATTCCCAACTTTAATCGCGCGCGATTTCCATTTAAGAATCACAGGCCAGACAGAGAATGCATATGGCGTTCTCACTTTTCCCAAAAATTTTAAACGAAATCGCTCAAGATTAATCGCCAAATTTTTAATCGCTCGTCAGAACGGCCCCTAATTGTTTAGTGCGGATGGAATAAAATGGAAAAGCTTTGAGAAGTTTACTGGTCATAGCGAGGTGTTTCAAATTGTTATTTTTCAGATTCTGTGTTGTAACCAACTCTAGAAACTGTAATAAAGGGTTGGAGAAAACTCTAAAAAGAAAGAAGTTCAAGATTCTGTTTGATAAGTGACCATTAAAATTATCCTTACGAAGGAATTACTTTTGGCTCATTGAATAAATTATTGTTACTGAGTAATATTGCATTTATACCATCAAACTATTTCCAGAATTTTGACCTTATGCCTCACAAAAATTTCAAAACATTCTACAAATTCAACTTTTCAAAATTTTGTTCGGGCTTTACATTCGACTATTCACTTCCAACCCAAAAATTACAAGGTTTATGAAAACATACCTTACGAAAAAATGATCATACGACAGGGTAAGATTAGTAGAAGGAATATGCCGGTTCTAGATCAAGGTAATGTGTACAACACCTTGTAGCTCGACTATGCAGAAGATCGTGCAGTTGATGAGTAACTTGATCTAGAACCGGCATAATCAATTTAATATTAATACTGCAATTGCAATCCAATTGAAATCGTAAATAGGAAAATATCCCTTGATGAAGAAATTCATGTAATATTTTATTTGTTAGTAACAACTGACTGTAATTTATTATAGAAAAATGTCAAATAATAACTTTTTGCAATTCTAGAACCCTTCAGAATTCTGATGGTAAAACTTCTAGCAAAGTAGGTTAATTAAAAATTATGTAAAGTAATGCGTAATGAACCACCTTGTTATTAAGATTAAAACACATTTCACCTTAAATAATTTACGATCGGCAAGAAGAGAAAGAAAATTTTAGATTTATTTAATGATCCAACGAATGTTTTCAAAAAATATAGCGAGCTGCTCATAATTTTCCACGCATAACTCTTACTGCTCGATTCACCTACTTCCACCATAGATTTTCCAAGGCTTTTTCCACATTTTCATTCCCGGTACACTGCTGCCTGTAAACACGCATAATTTACGACCGCCATGAGTCTTGTTATTAAATTTTATTAGCGAGGACTTTCCTAATTACCAATTACAACGAAATAATTGCTGCTGTGTAAGCTACGAACGAAGATTATGCGGCGAAAACTGCATTTGCACCATTTTCTGCAACCTTTTCGAACAAAGCAACAATGCAGTAATACATTAGGCACAAACACAAATACTAATCAATTATATTACATTTCATATTTTTAATTAAAAAAAAAAACGGTTGTACTGATTGTGAGAAATATAACACAAAACATAAACTCTTTGCAGCACTTAAATTCGCGCACTTTTCGCTAATTCGCTTTGTAGAAGTTCCAAGTAATTACTAGGAAATAAAACCTAATGTGTTCATTTAAATGCAGCCTCCAAGTGAAATTTTATAATGATTAGCGAAAAGTAGCGAAAAGAAGGTTGTTAAACTGCGCGCATTCGTCACGATTCGTAGATGGATGGAATTTTCAACAAGCTTTAAAATGAAATTACATAGTTACAGATTTTAGTCGCTCAGAGTTCTTCCGTTGCTCCGGCTCACAGAATTCGCAGAGCTTCAGCTGAACCACCACGAACGACGAGTCTGCGGAACTTCATATTCGGTTTATATAGTTTTTGGTTTACGGTTTACGATTTAAGTTACTTGTTAGTGGATGGTGCGCCCGTTAATGATGCGAAATGAAATAAATGGAATCGTACAAAGTATAAAGTGTTGGCGAATAAAACACACCGAATCGTAAAGTTGGCGAACGCGCGACATCATTTCTGCTCATCATTCGGGCATAAATGCGGGAAAAGTAGAAAGTAGAGACTCGTCGCAAATGACGCGCGATGCTTCTCGTTAGCACTTTTCCCACCACTTAATTTCGTTTAAATTGAGAAATTTTAATGGTTCGCCGCGAGTGTTAATTAATTATTTCGTTCTAGGTTTGCATGCATGCAGGTGGTCTAAAATCTAACACAATTTTATTTTGAGTTAAAACGAAAACCCAAATCATTAAAATGAATGATTTTCAGTTAGCTGTACCATTTAAATCGAGAAGAAAATAAGAATAGGGAAAGTCTTATTTCATCCAGGTTAAAAGGTACAGAATTCTGGATTGAATTAAATCAGCCTACCCTAACTAAATTTGCATTAGGTGTTTGTTTGGTCCTTCATCTTAATACACCTGTCTAGAAAACCTGAGGTGGTCTTCTAGTTAACCTAATTCCCAACCTTATTTGTACCAAAACCCACTTAAACCTTGTTTAAGTTCTTATGCCCTCCCCATGAAAAATGTACATGGTTTGAATTTTAGTAATCGATTTTAGGAATCCATTTTCAAATTGAGCCCCACGTTGAGAAACACTGAGTTAATCTATCATTTTCATTAACCTTAGAACTGTCTAGAAACCTAAGGTCGCTACATAGAACCTAACGTGACCTACATTAGTTCTCCTGAGTAGTTCTCACTAAGTTAACCTATCACTTTCATAAACCTTAGAATTGTCTAGAAACTTAAGGGCCCTACATAGAACAAGAACCTAACTGACCTATGGTAGTTCTCCACTCACAGTCTCCCAAAATTATTATCTTGCCTTATCCTAAATATTTCCAAGTCCAGTACCTATTTTGGTTCTGATTATATGACCTTCTCTGCCTATAGATTTTAGTTTCTTTCCTTACATTGTCACAAGATGCATAGTCTTCAGACCAATTTTAGTCAAATGTAACTCTAACTTTATTAATCGACCTAACCTAACTAAAACTGCATTAGTTCCTTGATTCTTTATCTTAATAGACCTGTCTAGAAAAACCAACCTTCTCTTGTAGTTCACCTATAATTTTTATTGACATTAAAAAAAAGATTGGAAATAGAGAGAGTTTTTCCAACCTAACTTGATCAACCGTAGTCCTAGCATCCAAACTGCCCTACCTATTCATTGCATTTGACATTTTCAGATTCCAACCCGTTCTAACGTCAGTGCAACCAAATCTGATCCATCTGGTCTACATCGTCCTAAGATATTTTAGACCTGCTTTAATTAAACGTTACTGCAACCTTAGTGCTTTCACTTAATGCAACCTGCTTCAATCCAACCAATCTTCATTCACCTATCATAGTTAGGCCTACTGTAGCTTGAACTGTTTTAGTGTGGCATGACCTCTTCTGGAATAGTCTAACGAAGATCTACAAACCCTAGCCTCGAAGAAAGTGTATCTTCATTCCTTTAGTCTAGCCTCTCCTTATATGAAAGAATCAAACTGGACTTAGTTCAACTAGTTTTTTTCAGCCCATTTCCTACTGTTGATTTCGTACTGCAAACAGCCCAAACTTAGTTAAGCTTCACTTAACTTTGCCTAACTTCCTCCAGAATATACTAATCTGACCCATGAAGCTATTTTGGTTCCATTTGATGGTCCTACCAATTATCACTCGCTCTTGAATCGGTAAATCATTACCTTTACAAGTAACAGATCGTTTGTAAACATTTATCATATCTATAAACATGTCGTGCAGAAATTAGAGAGAACCTTTATCGGGGAAACTAGCCAATAGTTTACATTGGTCATGCATGTCTGAAAATGTAGGAAGTCCGCCCGCTGTTCGACTATCCAATATTAACTTATAGGGCAACATTGAAGCGACGAGTGAGTATTTCTAGCATTACTCGTAATTTAGCGCTTTCGAAGCGCACGATGTGGAACCGGAAGCGGCGGAACTATTCGAGTGGTCATTATGCCATCTATTAGATCTATGTAATGTACACACAAACGCTGCATAATATCGGCCGGCCAGCTTCAAATGTGTAGCTTAATCTCTCATTAACTAGCCGTATTCGTATTAATGAATAGGATGGCTTGAGTCCAATAATCAATGATACTCTGCAATTGAATGTGCATATATTTCAAGCAAATTACAGCGATATGTTTTGATCAATACCTTTGATCACTCACTCACTGTGTGCACTCGAAACGTACATGTCATAACAAATATTGAATGTTTCTAATTACTCTTGATTAGTACCAATTGCTTTATTTGTGGGTAATTTTCAGCAAGTGTATAAGCAAATATTTTCGCAAAACTTTAACGGTGTTTGAAAATAATTCATTGTAAAGCTAGGTCTTTAGATATTTTCAAGTTTTTCTGTAATTATCTTCAGTATTATCACATCCAGGAAACCTGATGTTGTTATTTTCTCTTCGACAATACCTAAGTGATTGATTCTTGAAAAAAGCACAGGGTTAAATTTTGGCAAAACATTCACTTTTGTTGTAGTCCTCGCAAAATTTCATGATACATCTGAACACTCAGTATCTTTTATTATCGGATACTCGTCCAAATGTTCATGTAAAAGCATCCAATATGCGCGCAATTCGACATCCGAAGGAACCAACGAATCGAACCCTCTGACACTGATCGATGAATCGAAATATAATTCCAATAGGACCAGCGTGTGTCTCTTTCACTTTTACGCATCTCGCTATTCCTTTGGCAACTATCAATCTTCCGGCAATTCTGATGCATATGCATTTCCGGGTCTGCAGAGCGCCATTGCATGAATCAAATTTTTCAATTTCCACGCAATTTTGCTATTCGAGCGCGCAAAATTGCGTTGCACTGATTACGGTCACTTCCGGACCGACTCCGGCGAAAATTATTGCGGTATTAAAATAGCAAACTTGTCCGCAAATGGTGAACAATCGCCGAGGATCAGAACGGGTATGAAAACGAATTTATCTCCCTTGTCTCGCGGATTGAAAAGATTTCCACGTGGAGCAATTTGAGTTCGCACATCTCGTACGCGTCCAAACAATACACGAAATAGATAAGGGAGAAGAAAGCATAATATGTTGAAATGAAAAACGAAAATTTATGTACCTTGCTGGCAGCTGTACACCTACTTGCTGCTGCTGGGTGCAATTCTATTTGGTGAGTGACGCGAAACGTGCCACGCGCCCATAAATTCTCAAATCTGGCATAAATCTGTGCGAGTCAGCTGCGGAATGCAGATAGAAGCGTTTCCCCAATGCACTGTCCTTCCCGTCTTCGTTTTTCCTCCATCCTACCATTTCCTCTTGGTTTTCCCTTCCAGACAATATGCCTACATCATTTCCCGTTACTTAGGGCGCCCTCTTTATTCGTTTCAAGGTATCCACTTCTTTCCGGTCTGCTTTCCTTGATAGCAGATGTTACTAATTGTTACAAAGCCTTTAAATTCGTTTATTGAGCATTCAAAGAAACCCTAGGTATATTTTGTCTTCTAGAATCTCCATGGATGAAAATAATTCGGTCCTGAATTTGATTAGGATAGGGATCTGATGACAGCAATGTGGGTTGATCAAGACTGTCCCCGTTCCAATGCGCCTAATATTGGAAGGTATCGAGATTATCCTGTCTGCTGACATTACCGACCGATTCGTTCAGGCATTGAGTTGATAACTTCGAAGCGACGTTGGAGTATAATGGCGTTAGACGTGTGTACGTCTTCCGAAATTATGTTGTGTTCGTGCACACGTGTTCGAAGATGAGTGCTGCTGGAGGCTGATAAATTTTCCACTGCATGACTACGCATTTGCACCAGCCTTCCGGAATATGCCTCTTTCCGGGATACGTGCCGTCTCGCATCTCATACATTGCTCACATTTCTTGCTCCTCTCGGTTACGTATCATTCACATGGTTGTTATTGATTCCGACGTTCGTTCATGCGTTCT